>JAEIJG010000475.1:0-26329 GCA_037289395.1 Beauveria scarabaeidicola
GGTCATAACCCTGACTTTCCGGAAGCTCGATTTACACTGGGGCGACAATCACGAAAAAAAAAAACCATCAGCTGTGCGCGCGATGCGCGACCTTCCACGGTGCGCAGCAGAAAACAGCACTGCATCTCGGGGTAGTTTTTCCCTGTTTCGTCTTTTTTTTCTTTTTCCTTTTGAAGGGGTTTTCTCTTATGCGCGCGATGATGGCATTCGGCGGCGTATAGCCGTCCGCATTTCCCCCAAGCGTGAGGTGCAGCTCATGTTGCGCCGCATGCGTGTAGTATTGCACACTTTTTTGACCCACGTGGGTTACCACAAGAATGGTATGCTAATAAATAGTTGGTACATGTCATTTTAACAATGATATGCAGAGATGTGAAACGAGAAATATGAAACGAGAAATGTAAGAAAAGAATACGAGTCATTTTTAAATGCTACTATTATTTTTATAAAAAATTCTTTCTAGATGCAGCAAGAACATGTGCGTCCTCTTTTTTATACGTCAAGTACTCCCCCGCATCGCAGTTTTCTTTCACACCGTATAATATACAAATACACAAACGGTACCCCATTTCCATCTGATGCAAAGATGCAACAAAAACAGACCGATTCAAAAGAAAGAGAAGGGGGGGAAACGGAGAAAACAAATGAGTGGCAAAAATATAAATATGAGGTCATCGAGAACGTGGCCAAGTTGGCTTTTGGTGGTAGAGGGGGGTTTTGTGCAACAACACTTTGAACTCATACGTGGGCTTTGCTCGTCTTCTTTGCTTCTCCAATTCTTCAGCTGGCTTTGGATTTCAACCCGTCAGTTGACCTTTGATTCCTGCTCCTTCTCCCTTTTCCCAGCCACCAAGTCTTTCAATCAGTGGCGGTGGTTGGTTGGGCTCCCCGAGGTACCACACACGGCAACGTGCACCTCGGGAGGAGAAAAAAACTGCAGCAGCAGCCTGTGCAACAATGTCCCAGCCTGATTTTTTTCTACTTATTTTCGCAAGCGTTTGCGTGAGGCAAATCTTCTTTCAGACATCAGTCTTATTCCCTGTGTACCACGAGTCATGATGACATGTCGGGTGTTGACGCCACCGAAAACCAGCCGTGGCCGCTTGTTGTCCTCCATGTATCGTACAGCATGACCAGTAGTGGTCAAGTCATTAGGCATGCAGCCGGTCTTGCGCCACTTGCTTATTCGTCGTCTTCGCTCGGCTTCTTGCCATCCTTAACCACTCTGCTGCTGTTGGCCGTCGCGGGATCGAGGTCCGGAAAGACGAGGTCAAAGACCTGCGTGTACCACTCGACGGGGTGGCCCTCGATGCCCTCCTTGATGGCCGCCGGCAGCTCGAGCCAGTCCGACATGCAGTCCTTGGGGAAGATTATGGTGGTGCAGCCCGCGCGGCGCGCCGCCACCGTCTTCTCCCGCAGGCCGCCGATGCGCAGCACCTTGCCCGTCAGCGTCAGCTCGCCCGTCATGGCCACGGTCGGGTTGACGGGCGCCTCGAGCGCGAGCGACAGCAGCGACGTTGCCATGGTGATGCCCGCCGAGGGACCATCCTTGGGTACCGCGCCGTCGGGCACGTGCAGGTGCATCTTGGCCTTGTCAAAAAAGTCATTGTCGGGAAACTTAGTCACCATGAACGATTTGGCAAACGAGTAGGCAATAGCCGTCGACTCCTTCATCACCGACTTGAGGTTGCCCGTAATCTCCATGCCGGGACGCGTGCTCTGGCGAAGAGGCGACTGCAGGATAGATTCAATGTACATGGCAGCACCGCCCATCTGTGTCCATGCCAGACCCATGGCGACACCGGCAGGGCTTACTTCGTAGAGACGGTCGGATGTGAACACGGGGGGTCCAATGTAATCGGTCAGGTTGTCCTTGCCAATGGATACTTCAACCGAGTCGGGCACCGCGAGAGCCTTGCGCGGCTTCTCGGTTGTCTCCTTTTCGTTTGCTTCCGTGCTAGGCTGCTCCTTGCCGTCAGACTGTAATGTTTCTTCAGCCTTCTTGCTAGACTCTTCGGCCGCCTCCATGCCCTCTTCCGTAAGCGCCTCCTCTTCGGGGATGGCGTCCTCCCCGAGATCCTGCACAATCTTGAGCGCAGACTTGCGGTAGACCTTTTCGATCTGCTTCTTCAGGTTGCGCACGCCTGATTCGCGGCAGTAAGCCTTAATCAGTTCCTCGATGGCTTCATCAGTGAGAATGACCTTGGCGTCCTTGAGACCTGCAGCTTCCTTGGCGGCTGGGGCAAGGTACTTATTGGCGATGGCCTTCTTTTCGTCCGCAACATAGCCAGAAAGGGTGATTAGCTCCATGCGGTCGAGCAGCGGTCGGGGAATAGTGTCGGTCATATTCGCGGTGCACACAAAGAGGACCTTGGACAGGTCAACGGGTACATCCATGTAGTGGTCCAGGAACGAGTTGTTCTGCTCGGGGTCTAGCAGCTCCAGAAGGGCAGATGAAGGATCACCCTGATATCCACGGCCAATCTTGTCGATTTCATCAATGAGGATGAGGGGGTTTTCGGTCTGGCACTTCTTCAGGGCCTGGATGATACGGCCGGGCAGGGCACCAACATATGTTCTGCGGTGGCCCTTGATTTCAGCAACATCCGTAAGACCACCCACGCTGAAACGGTAGTATTCACGGTTCAGAGCGCGAGCAATAGACTTGCCGATACTTGTCTTGCCAACACCAGGAGGACCGACGAAGCAGAGAATCTTGCCTTCGACGGAACCCCGCAGCTTGCCGACAGCAATGAATTCCAGGATACGGTCCTTGACATCCTGAAGACCATAGTGATCCTCGTCAAGAACCTTGACCGCGTTGGGAATGCCAAAGTTCTCAGCACTGCGCTGGCCCCAAGGAATCTGTGTCAACCAGTCCAGGTAGTTTCTTGTGACATTGAATTCCGAAGCGGCAGTCTCGAGGTGAGCGAGTTTGTTAACCTCCTCATCAAAGACCTTGCGCACGGCATCAGGCATGGCCAATTTACCAGCCTTTTCCTTAAACTTTTCGACAAGCTTATCCTTACCGTCAGACTCGAGGCCAAGCTCGCGACGAATACCCTTCATCTGCTCCATCAGCCAGTATTCGCGTTGACGCTTGCTAATCTTGCTCTCAACATCCTTGGTAATCTTGGATTGCAGTTGGGCATTCATGAGCTCCTTCTTGAGCACAATCAACGCCTTTTGCATGCGCTCCTCGACATTCATGCAAGCCAAGACTTCCTGCAATTCGGTCTGCTCTCCCGAGGACACGGCGGCTGCAAAGTCCGCCAGCTTGGCCGGCTCCGAAGTCACATTGCCGGTAGACTGGCTCATGGAGAATGTGGAAATCTGATCTCTAAACAAGTTGTTCATCGTAGCAACCTCCTTAAAGACATTGACAATCTCGTTGGTGACGGCTCGAATGACGGGACTCTTGGGGTCGTAGGGCTCGTCCGCAAGATTCTCAACGTTGACCAGGCTAACGGGGTACTTTTTGAGGAATGAGGTGGGCTCGTATTTTTCAGCGACCTGGTCGGGCTTCTTGTCGACGGCTGTCTCTTCGAAGCTGGCGACAACGTCTCCCTTCTTGTCCGTGACGGGAGCGTCCTCGGTAGCGGACTTGGCGGGGATGGGCTCGGGGACTTCGGGTTCCTTCTTTGTCTCGGTCTTTTTAGCTTCCTGCTGCTGCTGCTGCTGGGGTATCGGGGGAAGGAGACTGGACAGCTTGATTCGGCGGTGTGGGTATAGGATCGCAGTAAGGGCGCCTTCTTGGCCATGAATGGGGAAAGCGCTCGTAATCTGAGCAAAGACACCGACGTCGTATACATCTTCAACATGTCGAATGACATCGTCGTCTTCGTTTTCGTCCTTGAAGAGGAAAGCACCGACATACGGCTGGCCGCGCTTAATCGACTCCGTGATAGCGGTGGCGACATCGGGGTCCTTGATGGTAATGGCCTTGTAGAAACCGGGGAAAAGTGGTCGGCGAGCGATCGGGATGGCTAGCACTTGAGGGTAGACATCGGGCACGACAGGCTTTTGAAGGGCCTTTTCTGAAGACTTGCGCCCTCGCTTGCCTCCGTCACCGGGGCCATCGGAACCAGCGCCAGCAGCACCCCCTGCGCTACTGCCAGTCTTACTGTCCTGTGCTTGTGAAGCACTGTTGTCGCTTTTAGCAGAGACGTTGGCGTCGGTGTTGGTTTCCTTGGATTCGTTTGTGGCCTTTTCAGCAGCCACGGCCTCCTTCTTCTTATTCTCGAGGTTGGCCTTGACCTCTTCTTCGGAGAGGGGCTCGGTGGACTCGGGCTCGGCCGATGAGTCGAAAAACTTGCTCGGTTTATCCTTTTCTTTGCTTAGCGACACCGAGGTCGAGAAAGAAAGCGCGGGTATCCGACGTTGGGTGGGCGCGGATTGCAATCTCCGAGCGCAGGCATGCTGCTGTGTGTAGTGCGCAACGGCTGGGAAGCCAGCAGCTGCTCGCGCGCCCGTCAACGATGGCACGGCACGAGAAGCTGAGCGCCCGAGCAAGAGACGCCCGGAAACGCGTGACCTCGGGATCATGGCGGCGGTGTTGTGCGGCGCGAGTGGAAGAGCTCCGAGAGCAGGCTCGGAGCACTCACGAGACTATGTATCGAGACTCGGGGTGGGCGTCGGGGGGCAGGTGAATCGGCCGAAGCAGTTGACCAACTTCCCAATGGGTGATTGTAGAGTCAGTTCTGAGCTCCAGACGGACAAAAGGCCCGGTATGATGAGAATTGATCCAAAACAAGCCTGTGCCGTTGTAGAATGATGAAGGTGGCGTGCTATGTAGGAGCGCATGTGCCTAAAGACAGACTTAATAATGCAATCGGCGGGCCAAGTCGGCAAAGCTGTAGCGCAAATTCCCACAGAAGCTTCTATCGGTTAAAAGCCGGGCTAATAGACACGCGCTAGACTGCCACCACAGCGCTGTGTAGGTACTGACAGTCTGGGGTACCTTAGGTACCTACCTATAAATTCTGCATTACGACACCAAAATTAAGAGGACATACAATCAGCGTCGAGTTTTGGAATTATAAACAGTTGTCGTGTTGAGACAGAACTGCCCCGTCTTCTACTGGCCTCTCTGTCCTCTCTGGCCTCTTGCGTCTTTTGGCAGTTCGGGTACAACAACTGTTCTTTGCCATGGCGTCCAACAACGATAGAATGTGCTCCCGCTCGAGTCTCCCAAAAAGCAAACAGGGTAGCAAGAGCAAACCAAAACAAGAAGTAGCCGAATCGTGGGAAGACGAAGACGTCTCCGAGCCAGATGAACCAACGACGCCCAAGGCCACGTCCTCGACCGGGCCCACGCCCGCCGCGCCTCCTCCTCCCACGCCGGCGACGCCCTCGTTTGGGCCTCCCGACGACGGCTGGGGCAATCAGGGTGATTCGTCGCAGTCGTTTTCGGCCCGCGACGGCGGAGGCCGCAGACCGGAAAAGACGGACGCGGTGGCGCGCAGGCTCATCACTGCGGGGCTGGGCCTCAAGGCGCCCAAGCAGACGGACGAGCAGCGCGCGTACCAAAAGTCGGTGCGGGAGCAGGAGAGGAAACGCAGGGAGCAGGAGCGCACTGAGCAGCAGCAAAGGGCAGATGCTTCGGAACGGGCAAAGACGGCCGTGTGGGATGATTAATGGTCCCTGGTTCACACAGTGTCTCATATGACTAGGTTCAGGACATGAATGACATAACGAATTTGGACAAGCAATTTTCCTTTTTTTTCCTTTTTTAATTTTCATCGTTACAGAGAACCTGCAGCGATATCAGGCTGTCTACTTTTATGCCATCAGTCGTTGGATCACAGGCCATAAGTCTTCTTGACAGAGGGACGAGCCAGCAGGCGCTGGTACCAAGCCCAGTAGTTGGGGTACTTCTTCTGGGCGTCGAAGCCCGCAGCCTTCAAGTCCTCACCGAGGAAGTTTTGCGCGGCAAACTCCCAAGGAACGAAGCATAGGTCGACGTAGGTACTGCAAGCGGAAGCGTCAGCACCATGGCTCGTTTGTCTGTACACAGTGGATGAACTTACAGCTTGCTGCCGAGGAGGTATTCCTTGCCCTTGAGCAGGTCGTTCAGGACACTCCAGACGCGGTCAATCTGCTCGAGGTAGCGCTTCTTGGCAGAGGGAACGTCCTCGCCGTGAAACTTGTGGAACCAAACGCCCTGGCCGTAGTACGGGCCCTGTCTCGACTGTTAGAGGCTGTCACTGGTACGGGCTGGCTGTTGCGCATTTACCTGGCCGGACATTTGAAAGTGCAGAAACTGCTTCAGGTGCCACTTGTCGTTGGGGTTCGTGGCGTTGATCTTGTTATCCTTGTCGTATATCTCAACGAGGTACTCGGCAATGGCGCCAGACTCCCACAGGATGAGGTTGTTGTTGTTGGGGTCGACAATGGCGGGGAGACGGCCATTGGGGTTGATCTTGAGGAACTCTGCGTCCTTGGGGTTTTCAATGTCAATCTGGAGAAATTGTTAGCCACCAAAATCTTTCCCAGGCGAGAATGCGGCATTGGCTACCAGCTTGTAAGGAACGCTGAGCTCCTCGAGGATAATGTTGAGCTTCTTGGGGTTGGGCCCACGAGCTGTTTGCCATTGTTAGCTGCACGATTCATGGGCGACGGCTTAGAAGCAACGAAGCGCGGACTTGCCGTGGTTGTAAACGGTAATGGGCTGAAGAGACATGTTGGGAGTGTTGAGAAATTAATTGAAAAAGGAAAAAGAGATGTAGGAGTGTCCGTGGTCAATTGATGCTTCCACGAGAGAGTGGGGGCGGGGATGGTGAGGCAGCTTTATAGTTTTTGTTGCCCGCGCTGTCCTGCGATCAAGGTAATCTCGATATCCTACCTATCAGCTATTGAACTAAATATCAGGGCCCTGCTCAATTGAGGGGTACTGGTCCATTCAGCATGTAACGTCATACACCATCCATATCCCGCAGCTCGGTCCATGATGCAACGCTCTGGTGCTAGATCCACGCCTTCCATGTAACTTTGGGTGCGAGTCGAAGCTTCTCATTGGCAAGTGTCATTGCGGACTTTGTACCCCCTCCCCAGCGTCCTGAAGAAGCCATAAGATGCCGGTTATTGCCAACAACTTTTCTGGGACCTAGAAGCGGGGTCCGGTTTGAGGGTTCCTGGGTGTGCCGGGAAAGCACGCGATGTTGGTGGGATATGGATCATATGGTATTAGTCAACCGCGGGATTGCGGAGAATATTTCAAAGCCCAGCGTCCCACCCTAGCTTTGGAACTCAGAGGGGATAATTTTTGGGTGGTCCTCTATGACGAGTCATATGCGTAAACCAAGAGATAAACGAAGGAACAAAGGCCTATAGTATTTCGTTGATTGCTTGCGTGGCTGGTTGCAGATTCGTGAGTCGTCAACCCGCCGTCGGACTCGAGCAACGCAACACCATAATTGTCTATTGACTTTTTTACAGCAGACTTGTAGCATCTTGGGGCAGGGCTATGTCCTCCTTTGGTTTCTGTAGTTTCCGATTTGGCTTCGGCTTCCTCTTGCATCTCGGAGAGCGGGGTTGGCAGCCGCGCAAGATCGAAACTAGGGGATTTGTAATGACAGCTTCAAGATAAGTAATGCATCAACCCCCACTTGCGTAAACACCTTAGCTCCAACCTCCCGTTTAACAAGATCAGGACTAGGAGAATCACCAGGGACAGCTCGCATGGGTGCTCGCTACTCGGCAAAGTCCGAGCAATAAATCCCCGATGATCCGACTGATGCAAAGACCGAGAGAGTTGCCGCGCGGCTCTTACAAAGCTGGAGATCCCTTGCAGCCGCAACAGTCCTGATTCGCGGATTGCTGTCATATGGTGAAAAGTCCGCGCAAGTTCGAAAGGACTGGCAAACAAGGCATACGATGCGGATTTGGAGCGAATTTCCGAACTCATCCAAGAGTTTCCTCTCCGCTCGCCCCTCGGGTATCCCACACCCTCAGCCGCCTACAAACGGCAGCGCCCTGCCCTTGCGCATCAGCACCAGCTCCGTGTCCTCGTCCTCGCCCTCGCCCACGTGCCTCGCCCCGACGCCCACGCCGGCCAGCTGCCTCTCCTCTGCCTTGTTGTTCCACAGAATCTGCCTGACCGCGCCGCCGGCGCCCTCGCAGAACACGTACGCCATCGGCCAGCGGCTGCGTCCCAGCGCCTCGCGCACGCCCTTTGTCGCCGCGCGCTCACACGCCAGCACCGCGAGCACGTCGTCGCCGCGCCATCCCGGCGGCGCGCCCGCCCTCGCGCCCTCGAGCTCCCGCACGTGCTGCGGCCCCACGCGCTGCCCGGCGCCGGCCTTGCACTGCACCAGCACCCGCAGCGCCGACGAGCCCGTCGCGTCGGGGAGGGTCCAGGTGCCGAGCAGGTCGGTGCCGCGGTCGCGCGCGCCCCCGACGCGACGTAGGGTGAGGCCGTACCGTGCGAGGCTCGCCGCGACCGTATACTCGTAGTGCGTGCCCACGTAGACTGTAGACGTTGCGTCGAGGCCCGTCCGTTCCGCGTACGAGGTAAAGGAGGCGAGGTTATCGTGTTGCGTCGTGGCCGGCGCCGGGTAGACGAGCGCTGATTCGTCCTCCGGCGTGGCCTCTGGGCTGTGCTTATCGGATCTCCATCGAGGGCTGGCGGCGATGGTGCGGTGCGGTGGTGGTGGCCGTGTCGCGAGCTTGAGAAATTGCCGTCGCGTGAGTGGGCTGCGCATGCAGTACATGACAGAGTTGTAGCAGGTCCCTAGTGGTTGTTGAAGGTAGTTTGTGACCTTGATGCTCATCTTCTGTTCCTTGAAACCCCCGTTTGATTTTTTTTTTTTTTTTTTTTTTTTCACAGCCAGCGGAAAAGGAGCTCCGAGGCTTGCTGCAGCTGCAGCCTCGCCGATATTCATCAAACCGAGCCCAGCTGTCATAGCGGGGTCCAGCCGCTCCAGGCACCAAGCGACCAAACCACCCCGCCAAATCTTTTTCATCTTGGCCCTCTCCCGCGATCGCATCTTTTCCCCTTGTTGTGTGTGTGTGTCTTCCATCTTTCGCTCCTCTACTGCCTTATCATATACAACTGCCACATCGTCGCCGCTATGGGTTCCGTCGTCATCCCCCATCTCAGCTCTGGTTGGCACGTCGACCAGGCCATTCTCAGTGAGGACGAGCGCCTCGTCGTCATCCGCTTTGGCCGCGACTGGGACCCCGACTGCATGCGCCAGGACGAGGTGCTCTACAAAATCGCCGAAAAGGTCAAGAGCTTCGCCGTCGTCTACGTCTGCGACATTGACCAGGTCCCCGACTTTAACCAGATGTACGGTATGTACTGCCGCCCCTTCATTGCACACAACCCCCCCCCCCCCCCTTCTTCCCACCAGCACAAACAGCATGCGACTAATACAGGAGCATCATGTCCGTTGTCGCAGAACTCTACGATCCCTGTACAATCATGTTCTTTTTTCGCAACAAACACATGATGGTCGATTTCGGCACCGGCAACAATAATAAGCTCAACTGGGTCCTGGAAGACAAGCAGGAGCTCATCGACATCATCGAAACCGTGTACCGCGGCGCCAAAAAGGGTCGCGGTCTGGTCGTCAGCCCCAAGGACTATTCGACGCGCCACCGATACTGAATAGTCGATCTCGTCTACAATTTGTCTGCTACCGTTGCATCTCGACCAATTTATATACATTTAATACCCCAAAGGCTTGGCGGGGTCAAGATATCATTGCATTATTCATGGTTGGACGGCGTTACATATCGGACATTGGGTTTCTTCTTTCACACATAAATCTACGGTGGTTAGGCTCTCTTCAAAATTCATGATAAAGTCTCTTGTTCATTATTAACTCTTGAAAAAAGTGCAAACTAGCAATATATCTCGCTTTCATCATAAATGCCTTGTGTTGTACGCTTTTTCGCATTATACATCAGTATATATCTGATATCCTTTGAGCCTTCAAATGCTCTGTATCCAACATCTCAGCCCAGATCCTGCGTCAATCAGTAGTAGTATTTATTTGAGATCTGCCGCCTACAGCAGATCTTGTTGCCCGCCCCCAAATATGTTTGGGTTCGTTCCTGGCATCTTGGACATCGGCTGCGGCGGCGTCTTTTCGCGCGCTCGATGCTCCTCCCGAGACCGGCTCGTCAGTCTTCTCAAGTTTGAAGAAGTCGCAGCCGCAGACGGTATCGCTGCGGTGGTGATAAGCTCGGGCTTGGATGACGGCCGGTTCACCATGTTCTCGAGGAAGAAGACGCTGCCAATATTGGCGGCCGCACTGGGTCGCTCGTCGTCAGCGTCTGAGAAGCCGCCCGAAAGGTATTCCTCATCAGACGTCATGTCGCCCGCCATATGTGGGTAGTATGACGCTGGCGCTGACGGAGAAGTGATGGAGCGCGAATGCAGGCCGGGCCGGGGCGAAGTCACGATATTGAACGCGCCAGGGCTCATGGCGTTGGCGCTTGCTTCCCGGGACATGGTAGGTGGTCTGTCGGCGAAGCCGTTCTGGAACGACGCGTTGCTGGATGCTTGGTGCAGAATCGGCAGAATCTGCTCGTCATACAACTGTGTCTCTGAATCAAACGCATCCGGCTCATACTCGGTCACCGTTCTCGATGACCGGCCGTCGTCATCCGTATGAGGGCTTGACGGCTCGTCGAAAAAGTCGTCCAGACTGTCCAGCTTGGTGACGAGGTCCCCAACCAGGGTATCCGCCCGGCCATCGTCAGAAAACATAGTCCCAGTGCGCTCGGCTGCGTCAAAGTATCCATACGCAAAGTCGTCGTTGTGAAATTCAACCTCGGCCGTTGGCGTGGCTTCAGTGGACGATCCCTCTGCGCTTTGGCACATGTAGAATGCAGCATGGATATTAGCGCGAGTGGCTTCTGTCTTCTTTGCTGGCACCGGAATCGCCCAACCCGATGCTTCTGGTATACCAAATAGGCTTTGCGTGCGTTCGTACTCCTTGCGAATGACTTTGGAGGTGGCGCGCGTCATACTCATCCGCAAGTGGTGCTTGTCCATGTGGCTGCCTGAGACGGTCATGATGTTGTCAAGTACTTGAAGCGCATTCATGCACAGGTCGGTCTGGAGCAGACGGAGCAATGGCGAAAGAAGATCAGAGCCATGGCCCGCGAGTTCGGGATTGCGCATGTCCACTTCCGGGATCACAATGCAAAGGACGCGCATTGTATGAACTTTAACCCAGTTGATCGAATTTGTCAGCAACCCAAGCAAGAAGGTCACCATCTTGAAATCGAGCTTGGGAAGATAGTACTCTTTCAGCGCTCCGAATAACATTGTCAGGAGATCGCCACCGCTTTGAATTTCGCCATTAGCATAGTCATCCAAGACTACGGCCAGACCTTCGAGGCCTTGTCGGTCTGCCTCTGCAAGTAAGACGCGTGCCGACTGCAGAACGTCATCTGCTGGCAGGCTCCGTTGTTCCAGGTCATTGAGGAATCGCGGAAAGTTGGCCAGTAGCGTGAAAAACAGACGCTGGTCATCGCCAATGAGGGGATCATTTGGAAGCATCACAAGCTGCTCCATGATATCCAATGTCGGCTGCCAGCACAGGGCCGAGCGTAGGCCTTTGTGGAGCAAAGGCTGCAGACCATCAAATGCCCCTTCCCAACGAGGTGGCTGCCCATCCGCAATAAGGCGTCGAATATTAGCAGATCGCAGGTCAATCTTGCCTACAAACTCGCTGAGCATGTCCACGGCTTCTCTGAATTCTCGCTCGTTGATCGATTCGAGACAAGCACATGTAGTCCAGAAGAGCTGAGGAAATGTGAGCAGCTTATCAGTCTCGAGTTTGACAATCAGGGTCTTGAGAGTCGTCAAAATCTCCATTGAAAATGACTGAATCTCTGGGTCTTCGTCGGCAATCGTGTTCGAAAGTCGGGCCAACATGTCGCCGAGCATGTACTGATCCAAGGACGTCAGAACGCAGCGGAAGATCTGGAACGAGCGGCAAGCCAAGTGTCTGACAGGACACGACGTGGCCCAAGTAAGCGAAAGCCTTCCCCATTGCTCCTTGATGCCGGGATACGCAGGCTCAAAGGTTTGCAACACTTCGGCTGTAAGATACTCCATGCTCGGAGGTACCTTGTTGTCTTGCTCATCCACCTTGCCATTGCTGTCTTCGTAGCTCCACACTACAGCGCGGTCATGGCCGCGTACCAGGTCAATGAGTTCCTCAATGGCCTCCTTTCTTGTGTCGTGAAGATTCTCGTCCATCCGCGAGAGAACTAGCTCATGTATCAGGTGTACCAGCATCTCACGGGCCTGCTCCTGCACCAATGGTGTATAATGATCCCACAAAACCGTCACCACGTGCAAAAGAGAGGGAATGTTTTCGGGTGACAGGTTCACTGGCGCGACCATCAAATCGACTAGCAGGATCAAAGACAGCTGCCCGAGTGAGAATCCTGCTTGCTTCGTTCCAACTGGAAGAGCCTCGTTAAGATCGGCACAGTAAGGAAAGGCGCTCACGTCGGGCGGAGGAGGTATCGAGTCTCGCTTCTCGTTGGGCACCATAGCCTTGGGCGTAATTTGTAGCAGCAGAAATTCGACAACCTTGATACCCGGCGTCCCGCTTGTTGTTGACAAGAAGACGACAATTTGCTTCGCGTATTCAACAAAATTCTGCTCTCTTCGCTCAAGACACAGTTGCATGATAAAGTCCAAGACCAACCGCACATTTCCCGGATGCGGACCTGTTGCCAGGGCCTGCCACAGTGCTTGGACTTCATTATGGAGGGCACCGCTTGACTTGATGGTAATCTCAAGCAGGTTGGCGAGCAGGACGTATGATTGGGCTGTAGGTCCGCCATTCGGATCGAGTTTCAACTCAATCGCCTGAATCCAAGGCAGGATAACAGCAACGACATTTCGCTGTGCATGCGGCTGGAGATCCTTGAAGTTGAGAGTAAACTCGGAAATGACATGAAAGGCCAATTCGGTGTACGAATTTGCGAGTCGCTTTGATATCTCAAACTGTGCCAGCTTATATACCACCTGAGTCTTGTCCGCAATACTAATGTCAAAGTCGCGGATCTTGGAATTGCGCTGCTGTCTAATCTCGAGTGAGCGGAGCGCAGCGGCAGACTTTGATCGAATTTGGCTCTGCTCATTTCCAAGAGTGAAGAGGCAGAGGCCAAGCATTTTCCAAAAGGGGCAAGGATACTCTGGGCATTCTTGAAGCACATCCATGGTAACCATGAAATAGCTTTCGAGCACTTTTGGTGCCTCAGCAAGATAGCAGCGTGTGATGCAGCGATCCAACAGATATGGGTAGTCTCGATTGTGGATGACAAGGTTCTTGAGCGCCAGTCGGCCAGTAACATTCATACGGTCACTTCCAGAATTAAAGATGGCTTCAACCCAAGCCAGCATCCGGCGCACGTCAAACTGCAGTGTGACGCCACTCTCGGTCGTAAAGGTAACCGCACCTGCACAGAGTGCTGCCATGGCACTCAGCGCAGCGTTGCGCAGGTTTCGTTTCTCAATCTCCATGGCCGCCGTCACAGTTCCGCGCTCTCCCAAGGACTGCTGGTCAATGACGGATTGCCTCATTGTATCTTCTCGGACGCGGATCTGGTTCTGATTCGGTGAAAAGCCACACCAGTCTTCCATCAAGGAAAAGGCCGACTTTCGTGACTCAAAAGTCATCCACCGTGAGGGATCCTTGGACCGGTTAATGCCCTCGAATAAACTTTCCATTAAGCCGCAGTAGTACTGTCGCAGCTTCTGGAACTCCCAATCCATCTGCACTTCACCATCCATGAGGAACAGCTTCAAATCTTTGGCATAAGCCGTCAGCGTTGTCAGGAAGAATTCGTTGCCATATACGCGTTCATCTCGCAAGAAGTGGGACGTTAACTTGAAGACGTGCGTGATTTCTGTTCGTAACAAGTCCATTTTGCGATTTCGTCGAGGGCTACTGTTTGTCCGTTGGTGGATTCTGGCCCTAGCCTCATCATTGCATCGAGCAACTTGGCCTTGCAGTTCCTCCAACAAAGATCTGTAAATATGGATGTTGATTGATCCCATGGCCACTACAACAGCGTCGCGAACTGATGCCGAGGACACCGAAAGCAGGGGGATGAGATATTTGAACAAGGTCCTCGCCGTCACGATCTTATCGGTTGACATTGCCCGTGAGCCTTTTCGGGAATGTTGTTGGTCTTGGGGGTTAGCCGGCGCTGGTAGCGCTCCCGGGTCGGCCATAGTGGTACAGGCAAAGATAAGATATAGCTTCCACTGCTCAATTAGAACCTCGGGGTGTGCCGCCGCAGATCTGTTGCCGATGCGCTGATTTCCAGACTCTCCACCATACAGGCCGCGAGAGGGCTCTGAAAGATAGACAATAGGCTTGTACATTTGGAGAATGCGATTGCAGATCAGATCGCGGCAAATTGTGACGGCGAATGGACATCTCTCAAAGAAGATGCGTATTAGGTTTGGTACAATCTTGAACCACAGCGTTGCATCGTATGAGATGTCGCTAGTGCAAAGGTCAACAACAGCTCCTTTGCTATTAGAATTTTGTAGCCCGCGTTGTAGACGGCTCCGCTCTGCCACAGAGAGGCTTTCTTCGTTGAAGTTCATCACTTGGATAGAATCGTTCTCGAGAATATCGATGAGCCTCAAAGTGTCCTTCTCGCCAGCGATGTCCTTACCGAGGGCCTTGTCGAATTCAGTAATCAGCCTCAATACGGTAATTGCAAAGTGGCGTACGCGGCGAGATTGAGAGCAGAGAAAAAAGAGGCCATGAGCCTCAGCTTGATCGACTTCAGCCCAGACCTGAGACAAGTCCAGCTTCAGCGCTCTTTGGCCGGTTCCCTTCGAATCGCCCTGTGGCGAAGCTGCGTCTCTGGTCTTTTGTCGAATTTCTTCGATCCAGATTTGCAACAGCTCAACATAGAGGCGTAAGGTATTCTCAATATGTCCTGGCCCAAGCATTCCACCGTCAGACATGGTCGAATAGCGTCCATCAAAGTTAAATATGAATCGTGCAAAGCCCATGGTGACTTGCTGAGCATGAGCGTGCCTGGCAATGGCCTTGAGAGAATCGGCGGATGAATCCGCAATATGGAATTGAACATGAGCAGTGCCAGTGCAGAGCAGGTTGATGAGGGTATTGAGCTGTATACCGGTGGGGAGACATCGGGGTAGCGCCTGCACAGCAACGTGTAGAAGTTCATAGAATGCTTGCCGTTGATCTTGGGCGGTTTGAGCGTCATCTTTGCGCGAAAATGTAAACGACTCAGAGATTGGTGTCTTCGGTCCCGGGCTATTGAACTTCTCATCCAGAGCCGCTTGTCCACCGAAAGTATTGTCGCATAGGATAGCAATCTTGCCTAGAACTTCACAAAACTTCAAGTAGTGTTCGCGCACCCCATCCGTCAGGACAGAGGTGAGCACCGGACGTGAGACGGTCTCTCTCTTTGGAGAAGGTGCCGGACTGGAAGGTGATCTCGGCTTCATGGACATTACAGGAAACATGAGAAATCTGTCAAAAGCTGATGCGCCTTCAAAAGTTTGCGGGAAGGGAGGCTGGCCTTGTTCACCTCTTTCGAGGTCTGACATGATGCTGAGGAATGCGCGAATTCCAATCACGATTCTGTCGGGGTCGAGTTGTTCCACCTTGAGCTCCTTGTTATGCATAAAATAGTCGGCGTTGATCAGAGGAAAGATTATGTTTTTGAAGCAGAATTCTGGGTATTTGAAGCCAATGATGCGAATGAGCTGGATTAGTGGTTCGGTAACAGCAACATCAGTAGCAATTAGACTGCGCTTGGAGGAAGGCATGACAAGTCGAATCACATCATCAAGCTTCCTGAGGGCAATTGACGGACTGTCGTTTGCGCGGTACAAATAAGTCCAGACCAGGCGACAAACAACCTGCAGGCAGAGAGGCTTTGTAAATCTATCCTTGATCTTGGTTTGCAGTGGCATAATTAGCTGTAACCACTGCGCTGTGAAGTTCTCCGGTGAGGAAGCACAAACAAGGGTAGCTGTGAGGGGAAAAGAGACAGCCCAGTGCCTCGGTTTCAGATGCATTTGTCCGAGGCGAGGTCCGATGGCAGAAAGCACATCGGCCCATTTGGCTTGCATGAGATGACTATCAAGAGCCACGGCGGCGATGGGCCGCAGCAGCATATCAAGCACCTGGCAAAAGGCGGACTTAACTCTTTGGCCATGGGATTTGCTGAATAGTCGACCCAATTTGATGAGGAAATCGCAAGACTGCTCCCAAGACTCCTCTGGTGACACCTTGACGCGGAGGTGTTTCATTCCATTCAAAACCAGTTCGATTTTGCCTTCTACTTCCCGGCCCGAGGCTGACGTTGGACTCTTCATAGTACGTTCCTGGAGACAAGCACCCAGGTCCTCAATGAATCGACGAGTGATTCCTTTGAAGTTGATGTCGCTCATGTATCCAAGAAGCTGGGCAAAAAGGTTCCAGTTGGCCATTTTCAAGGGCGAGACGGTCAACTGTTCAGGATCAGCGATTTTGAGCTGCCCAAATATGATGCTCTCCAGCTTATCCTCCATTTCCGGCGTGATCTGTGCAAGACTGCTTTGGCTAATGACCTCAACGAGCACACGACACAGTATATAGATTGAGACTGTAGAGCGGCGTTCTTGCTGGGCAACGTATTCTTGCTTTGCGCTGAGGGACACGCCTGTCGGAAACGCATTTTCAGCGGGGCTTGCGCCAGTAGGCTCTGTGTTTCTTCGCATCAATGGTGTACCGGGAGCATTGTTGCGCGATTGCTGAAGCTGGCTGCGGGCGTCGTTGGCGGCGTCGCTCTTGCTTTTACGCCAGAGCATCATTGAATCAATCAAGGCTTTCGGTTTCGGTTTCGCAATATGACCTAGAGCGATAATGAGCTGGTCAAAAGCGGTATCAACGCCAGGGCCGCATATATGGTCGACACTTGGTTCGGGATCGAAGGGTACAGTGATGCATTCGTTCAATTTCTCTTCTGCTTGTGCGATGAAGGAGGTGAAGAGAACGTGCAGGGCGTATTCCCCGACGGTTTTCTGGTCGTCACGGTGTCGAGAAGAGTGTGAGTGGTGGTTCGGGTGATCGCGCCGCGATTTGGTATGTACGTGCTCGACCTTGCGCTGGGTAGAGCCGAACGCGGGCACGTCATTCGCTGAAGCCGACTTTTCCATAGCAGCTGGCGATACGCTACCTGCCGGTGCAGGCAGATTTGATGTTGTTACTGTATCCATCCTGCTAGTGACCGAGTCCATGTCGAGTCCGACGCCAGCGGCGGCTATCATCTGAGGGCTCAACGGGCTCGAGGCGGAGCTGGCGATGCTCCCATTTCTCGAGTGCTGTATGCCGTGCACGATGGAAGTCTGCCGGTGGTGTCCGTATGCAGCAACACGCGTGGCGTCGATGTTTTGTCGGGCGGAAGCACCGGTGGCGGATCGCGGCGAGGTCAGAGAGGGCTGGAGGCGGGGGATCTTTTCTGCAGAAGACTCTCGCGAGTGAGCGATGGTCGGCGGCGACAGCACAGGCTCGGGGGACACTAGACGAATGGTATGCTCCCAGGAGCGGTCATCTTCGTCGAGGCGCGAGGCGGATCGCGAGACGGCGGAATACTTGGATTGCGATGGCGGCTCCTGCGCAGGATCGGGCGGCGGTTGCGACGGAGCTGTGATGGTGACAGTATTATTAGCAACGAAGGAAGGGCCGGAGCTACAGTGTCGGACAGTCTATGAAGAGAAAGGACGACAGTGCGAGATGATTGGGCCGTGTCAGCATAACACACTGAGGTGCGTTTGCATAAAAGGATGATTTCCGCCCGAAGCATGTGTAGCTATTCTGGCTACTGGCTCAAGGGAGGCGATGAAGGAGAGGGAACCCGAGATGCAGCCGGACGTGCGCTGATTTGAAACTCACCCATTGCGTATTCCAATCAGGGGCGTCACCCCGTCATTGGCTTCTAATCATGCGTGGCGGGCGATCAGAGACAAAGCGAAGTGTAACAATGGGGGGGCCACACGCAGAAAACGTTTCGAACTGAGGGCGGTTTGGCCAATGCAAAGGTGGGATGATGGACAAAGCACACACGTTCAGCGAGCTAGCGATGGGTTGGATGACGCTACTTCTGGGGCGAGCTAATATGCCGCCCTTGTCATTTCGTTCCTCTTGGGCCTTGGATTCTTCTTGGCCCTTCTCGGGGGTTTTTCTGCAGCCAAGCCAAGCAAGACTAGCCAAACTCCAGGCGCAGGGGTCCAAGAGGGTCTGGGGGGGGGGGGGGGGGGGGGGGGGTTGGCGGAGATGTCTGTAGGGTATGTATGTGCTGAGAGGAGGTGGTGGTGTAGTTTGTTCTGTTTCTTCAAGTTTTGGTGGTTTAAGAGGGAGATTTTGCGGGGTTTATTAAATCTCTTCACGAGAAAATATAATACGTTTTCTGTGTTACAATTATTAATTGATTGTGGTGGGCTACACAGGTTGCTCATGCGACCTCGCACAAATGTCCACGACAAATCGCACTCACAGCGCTTGCTCGGTCGCAGCGTCTTTCCAGTAACCACGCGCAATACTGGGAGGGCCATGCAGTTATTTATTTATTTATCAATTAGAAACCAAGTGAAGGACGGCAAGGAGAAAGGGGAGCTCCACCAACTCATCTCAATCCCCGGCGGTTCGCTGAGATACTTATGTACGAGATATAGTAATTGGCAAGCGATCGCCCCGCCTGGGGCCCTTAAGTTCCGTACTGACCGTACCTATATGGAATTCATGGCTGGTTATGGTGACCAGAACGCGAGCTTGTGGCGTCCATCGGCTGAGCTCAGTGAGGCTGGCACGCCTTGTCCAGCTTTCCCCAGACCCAACGCCATGACGAGCAAGCAATATTATAAAGACGAAGCCTAATTCGAAACATGAGAATATCCTTTATACGAACAAGATCGACTGTGCATAGGCCAACTATCAATCCCAAACAACTATCAATCCCAAACAACCATCACGCCATTACATCGCAGCCAGTCACAACTCTATCATAATGGGCCGCACATTCGCCGTACACAAGCCTGCTCTCAAAAAATCATATACAATTACTGGTCCTAGCCGCGATGCAGCCACGACGGAAGACGACCTCTTTGTCAAACTGCGCCCTGCACTCAACAAGAGTCCATTTCTCCTCATACATGATGGGCTGGACGCAAATTGTCCTGTCGTGGCCGTGTCTTACCTACCACCCTTTGCGAAGCACTTTGCAATCGGGCGGGGGCATCCCGCAGCGGCAGACAGTCCCAGACATGGTCTGGGAGGAGCTCTGTAAATATGGCGCACTCATCCGGAAAAAAAGCACACCTGGGCGATGAACGTCGCTGGTGAGGGCGGTGATGATGGCCTACGCATCAACCTCGTCTGGACGCGGACACGCAGCGTCACTGTCGACGGCATGGCTCGGCCGCCGCTCAGCACGCGCAACTGGAAGCTCACGGAAGCCCCGGCCAAAGGGGGCCGAGCTGGTGACGATGCAAGACGGTCGATTCTGGCAGTCTTTACCAGCACCGCGCAAATGGGTAAATGCGGCAATATGCAAATCAACGTGGACCATGGCCGAGAGTTTGACCTGATGGTCTTGATCACTTGTCTATCACCGTACTCGTCTGGAAGTGAAAATTTTGTCTTTGCAGGAAAGGCGCATATGCGCTGGCACATAACAAAAACTAATGCCGAACTTGCAGCCAACTCCGGTGATGTGGATATGACAGACATGGGACATGCAGCACCTACCATTAATTACCCAAAGGCCAGCGCTAGTTATCCCGTATGAATGTCCGAAGGCTCCGGAGCGGCCACTCGCAAGGACAAGAGCCCTTTACCTCTAGAAATAGAGATTATAGGAACTTAAATTCTACTGGTAGATCCTAGCATACGGATGTACCTTTGACATTTACAACTATCAAGGTTCTAGCTACCGTATCAGTCATTGGCCCATTAACAGAAACAGAAACTGTTGCGCCTAATGCATCAGGCGTCACAAATACAGCCCTCTCATTAGCCGGGCCTAGG
This sequence comes from Beauveria scarabaeidicola, assembly GCA_037289395.1. NCBI lineage: Eukaryota > Fungi > Ascomycota > Sordariomycetes > Hypocreales > Cordycipitaceae > Beauveria > Beauveria scarabaeidicola. Next base: position 20,037 of record JAEIJG010000475.1, read on the forward strand.
AAGGGACCCACTGTTTTATTATTATATAATAGCACTAAGTATAGTAGAGGCACACACATAGAGAATAACATAAGTAAGAATAATAATAAATATAAGACCTTTTAACCTTTAATAATAATTATTATATATACTAACACTAATTAGTAGTTAAATACTATAGATAGTTAGGACTAAATAACTAGATAAATTAATTACTATCCTTTTATACTAACTAGAAGAAGAACTCTTTATTATTATATTTATAAGTTAAATATCTTACCTTATAAGAGTTTTTATTCTTATTATCTATTATAAGAAAACCCTTCTCTATTTAAAGATATTATAATAATTACCTTAAAAGACACTTTTATTATTTATTAAAGAACCTTAAGAAAAAGAAGAAGAATTAATAGAGCCTAAATACTATAAGCTTATTAATTATTATATTACTATAAATATAGAGTTTTTTTTTTACCCTTTATCTTAATAATAATAAAGTAAAAAAATAATAATAAGATTATTAATACTAAGAGAATTCCCTAACTCTCTATTAATATAAATTATTTAAGAATTAATAGTAATTATATTACCTAAGATAGAAGAATTTAGCGCTTTTATTATATTAAAGTAAAAATATTAAAGACTAGTAAAGGTAGACTTAATATCTTAAGTCTAGAAAGAGTTTAATAATACTATTACTTAAGTAAAGTAGTATTTTAATATTAGAAATATAAAAAATATCTTTATTAAAGATATATTTATTATCTTCTAAGAAGAGTTTAAAAAATAAGAACTTAAATACTTTAAAATAATAAACCCTATAATATAATTAACCCTCTATAACTTCTTATAAAAATAAAGTATATTTATATAGAAAGGAAGAGGTATTAAAATATTAGATTCTTTATATAAACTTTTTTAATATATTAAGATACTAAAGTAACTATTAAATAAAGAAGTTCCTCTCCTTACTTATATAAATATACTCTTTATAATTAAAAAAAATATAAAAGGTAATACTATAGCTTTTAAAGATAAACTTTATAAAGATAAATTAGACTTAATAGATTAAGAGTTTTTTAAGGAACTAGGGGAAGATATAAGGGTAACTTCTAATTAACCCTCTAATAAACCTACTACTACTACTATACTAGTAATAATTATCCTTATAATAAAAAGTATTAATACTAATATTATTAACCTTAAAGGACTATAATAGAATATAAATTAATAACTACCCTTATTCCCCTCTAAAAGGGCATCTCCTATACTTAAGGTAAATACCCTTAACTATCTACTACCTTCTTAAGTATTAATATTAATACTATAAGCTTATAATTTTTATATACTAGCCTAAGCTTATAGAGGCTATAGTAATAGCTAGGGTAGTAGACTAAATATAAGAAGATAACTATAAGAACACTAGGATTTAGGAGATATAGAAATACTAAATATAAATTAAAATAACCCTATATATCTAAACCCTAATAGTTAGTATTATAATAACCTTAAGAAGAGTAATTATAGCTAAGGATATAATAATAAATATAGCTATAGTTATTATAATAACTATAAATACTATAGATGTTACGCCCAAAACAGCACAAGTGCAACCAAGAATGACTTAGCACTCGTGCTCTAGCCTGTATATAAACAGGCAACCTTTCTATAGCTAGTTTAACGGAATTAACTATTATTCCACCACTTCTATCTGCATATTGTATAGTAATAAAGGAGGAGTATCGAAAGCACCTGGAAATCTTCTTATAAATAGTAACCGAGAAAAGGCTATATGTGTCCCCTAAGAAGTTATTTATTATATTTCTATTAATATGACTGCTTAGCTTTATTATTAATAGCGCTAGTATTACTAAAATAGATAACTATCTCTAAGCTTTTGCTAAGCTCGCTATACCTTATAACCTCTTTAAGTTTAAGATATTTATTAGTATAACTAGATTTATTTATATAGGAATTCCTTAGTATATACCTTTACTAGAGCCGCTATAAGCCTATAAAACTAACCTCTTAAAAAATATAAGAGATTTAGGAAATATTATCTTAAGGCTATTAAAGCTAGTATATTAGAATAAAGTATAAAAGGTTACTTTTACTATTATAGACGCTAAAAAAATAGCCTTCTTAAATCTTTAGAAATACCTTTTTATATAATTTTATCTTTATTATTATAACCTAAATAAATATCTCTTTCTTAAACTAGATGCCTATAAAGATAGATTTAGTCTCTATGTATTCTAACTTAATAGTAAATAAGATAGAAAAGGTATTCTTAGTAAGGATATTCTAGTAGTAAAACTAAGACCTCTAATATTTTTATTACGCCTAATATTAAAAGTTAAATAAGCGTATAGATTAATAGAAGTAGAAGTTATTATAGTGGGATAGGCTATTAGAAAGCTTTATTAAATAGTCTAATTAAACTAGTACTTAATAAATATAATTATAGATTATATTATAATAAAGGGTATAGTGATATATATATTACTTATAATAATAGACTTAAATAAAGTAAATCTAAAATTAGTAATAATTACTAACTATTTATTCTAATTTTAGTTATAAATCTTCTACGTGCTAGGTATTTTAAATATTATCCTAGACGCCTTATCCTAGCTACTATAGTACTAGCCCCTACACTATATTATAAATAATAGCGTATATAATAAACTTAATAAATCTACTAACGCGTTCTATGCTTAAGCTATTAAAATAGCCTTATACCTAAAATTTTATATAGTATTAGTTAACGGCTACTAAGAGGATCTAAAATATAGGAAGATTATTAAATATCTTAATAACTATATTAAGTAGGGCTCTATATTAACGCTAGTGGTAACTAGGTAGAAGTGTTAATTATAGTTACTAATTAGCCTATAGGAGCGAATAGATAATGGGTTGCTATATATAATGAACCTATAGGGCGAGTGGAAACTAGTGATCCCTTAGAGCCTGTTTAAGGCTATTCTTAGCGCTATATATGATAATAAGCACTATTTTAGCCCTAAATAAATATATACTAAGCTTTAAGATATTTTTATATAAGGAATAGCTAAATAGATTAAAGCCTACCTAGTATACTACCCTATATATAGAGAGAATTTAATTAATAAAAGAGCTACCCCTAGTAAATTATAACCCTTTAACTACCCTTTAGCGCTATTTTATATAATTTCACTAGATTTTATAACTAACTTATTAATAGTATTATTAAAAGGTATACTATAGGCTTATAGTAAAAGTAATTACCTTAATATACTCTGCCTAGTGTCTTATTAGTTCTCTAAGAAAACCCTACTACTAGCTAGAAATAATAACTATATAGTAAAAGACTAGGCTTAACTACTTCTTTAAGGATTAATATTATATAACTAGGGCTTACTTTATTAAATTATTAGTAATAAGGACCTAAAATTTACTTCTATTATTTAGATAGAGATATTTTATATACTTAGAGCTAGATTTAATATATTAACTATATATTATACTTAGACTAATAGGTTATTAGAATATAAAAATTAGACTATTAAATTAGTAATATAGTACTATATTATAATAAATCTTACTATTCCCTAGTTATTAATTCTACCTACTTTATAATATAACCTAAATAACGCTTATTCTATACTAATTAGGCGTAGTCTAAATAAAATAATATATAGATTCTAGCCTATATCTATAATTAATATTATTATAAGTATAGGTCACTAGGTAGCTATATTTAATACTAAAATACTTATAGAATTATAGAAAATATATATTTATAAGGCCTATCTTAGCCTTATAGTTAGTTCTACCCTTTAGAAGATATAATATAATATAAAATATAGTATACCTAATATATATATTAGTAATAAAGTTTATCTTTAACTATATAAGGGATATATACTACTAGGGAACTTAAAGTGGAAATAGTCTATAGCTAGAGCTAGCCTATATAAGGTGATTAAGGAAGTCTACCCCTAAGCTTATAGACTTAATCTCTATAGTAATAGTTATGTCTACCTAGTAGTTAATATTACTTATCTCTAGAAACCTTATTAGGGCTAAGACCTTTTTAATAGGATAGAGTAAGCCTTACTAGTTATTATAATAGATAACGAAGAATACTAAGAACTTAACTAAATTATTATATACTATAATAGTTACTAGGGATAGGAGTTCTTAGTTAAATAGTAAGGTTTTACTAATAAAGATAACTCCTAGATTACTAAAAGTATCTTATAAGAGGACGCTATAGATATAGTAGATAAGTATCTTAAGGCGCTAAGGCCCCTTCCTAGGCGTAAATAGCCGCTAAAGTAGTAAAAATATATAGCCTCTTTTAATTATAGTAAGATAAGCTATAGATATACTCCTTAAATATAGTAAGAGTATACCACTATAATATATAATATCTACTATAGGACTTTTATTTTAAATAAGTAGAAACGCTATTTAGAGTAATAGAATTAGCTATTATATAAATTATACTAGAAACACGCGTTTATATAAAGGGCTACTAATCTACTAGTTACTCTTAGGCTTTTCTCCTATAATATCTCTATATATTTTATAGCTAGTAAGATAATTTAATTAATATAGCTACTTCTATATTAAAAACTATTAGAATTTCCTTTTTACGTTTTATTTTATCCCTAGGCCACCTATATCTATAGTCTTAGTTGCTTTTCTTACTTTTCTTATACTAGTAAGCCACTTTATTATTATTTTTACTATATAGTTTAGTAAAATTTCTTTACTTCTCCCTAGTCTAAACGTTCTTTAGCCTATATAGTCACTTCTAGCTCTATATCTTCTATACCTTAACTAAGAAAAACGCTAGAGAAGCTAGTTTAGGCTAATTTAATTTATTCCTTATATAATTAAGCGGATTTAGTGATTTAAGTAGAATTTACTAGCTTATAGAACTAGTTATAGGTAGGTAATAAGAGTAATATATAGTAAGATAATTTCTTAACTAGAATATTTAATAATATACTTAAGGTTTAGCTTCCTTATAAAGATATAATAATAATAGCTATTAACTTTAATAATAAAAGTAATAATAGCCACCTAGCTAAAGAAAGCCTAGTAGAGATTCTTTTAGATAATATTTAAAATAATATCGCTAAGGATAATAATAATACCTTTAGTAATAATAATATTAATAACACTCCTAGTAATAATAACCCTATTACCTTAGCTAAGCTAGATAATAAGATATATAGTAATAATGACGATTTAATCCTAGATAGTAATAAGGAAGAGACTCTAGGTAAGATATCTATATATAATAAAAAAGGTACTAAGTTAGCTTAGAATTTAGTGAAATAGGCACCTATAGACCTAGTTATAGATAATATTAAGTAATAAGGATATTTATTTACTCTTAATTAGAAATATCTCCTATTTAATATTTATAGAATAAAATTTTTAATTAACTATATAGCCCCTAAATTTAACTACTTAACCCTATAAAGTGGTAATTATACTCTAAAGAGTAAGAAGCTTTAGTTAAAGGAGGAAGTAATCTATAATATAAAGTAAAGTTTTTATTATACTAGATATAATACCTTTAAAGATAAACCTAACTAAGCTTACCTACTTATAAACCTCTATATATAAGTTATTAAATTACTAGGCGAAATATTTTATAAGCCTAGTAAGGTTAGGATAGTAACTAATAATTTTACTAGGAAGCTTAAGAGGGATACTAAAAAGGCCTATAATATATATATAAATAGAGGCTAGTTTACTAGAAATAGTAAGCCTAAGTATTTTACTAAATTTCTCCCCTTAAAAGTAAAGCTTCTAGTATTATATTATATAAATCTATTTAGGAATACTAGACTATTTATTACTATAGCTATAGTAGTAATAAATAGGTTAGACCTATATAATATTTTATTAAATATAAATAGTTTCTTTATTATAGTAATTATTCCTTATATATCTAATAATATAGACGCTATTACTATTACCTAGAGTGCCCTCGCTAAGGTTATAGAGCTTAAAGCTATTATAGTTAATATAAACGCTTAAGCTAAAAGTGTTAATATAAAGCTTAAAAAGGCCCTTACTTTAGAAGCCCTTACTTAAGAAAATAATAAGGCTAGTACTAACTTAGAGAAAATAAATAAAAAGATTATTATATATATTCTTATAGTAACTAATATTATTTCTACCTATATAAAGCTTAAAGCGTGATAAGTTATACTTACTAAGGAGTAAAAAGTCCTTAAGACTAAGTTAGAGTATAAAGAAGTAGTTTTATATTAAAAGTTAGATAGTATTAGAGACTAAATTAGTATATT
>JAEIJG010000476.1:0-26265 GCA_037289395.1 Beauveria scarabaeidicola
TATAAGATAATATATATTATTAATAATATAGAAGAATTTAAGCTTTATTAATATATTAAGGCCTTTATAAACTAGCTTTAAAATAGCTTAAGAATAGTAGTATTTTAATAAAAAAAAACTACTATATTAAGTAGCTAAAGTAAATATATTAAATAAAGAGGTAAGCTAAATACTAGGATATTATTCTCTTCTATATATATTAAGAATTTATATATATAGTAGGAGTAATAGCTATTAATTAATAATAAGCGCTATATTAAAAAGCCTATATTTTTAGTATATTAATTAAGAGTATTACTATTTATATAGATCGATTTTACTATTTATATAGATGATTTATAAGTAGTACTAGTGGATTTTTAAAGGTATATCTATTTATAGGCAAATCACATATAAATTATAAGTATCTTTAAAAATAGTACTATATTTTATTTTTTCTACCTATCTACTATAACGCCTACTCACCACTACCGCCGCCGCCGCCTCTTATAGAGGCTCTTAACACTTACTAATTCACTTAAAAAACACATTTTTATTAATTCTAAGAGTTATATATATAATAGGCTAGATAAAGGTTCTTCTAGGCTAATAGTAGCCACTTTATCTAGCCTATTCTACCTATATTCTTATATAATATATACTTAAATATATTACTTATATACTCTATTAACTTAATTATCTTAATAGTTATAATTTAGCCTATTAAGGCACTAATTCTAATAAGATTAATAATAAGGCTATTTCCTCTACTATCTATACTACTAGCACTAGTATCTTCTAGTTAATAGCTACGTAAGGCTTACTATAGAGGTTCTAAATAATATTAGGATATTATATTTAGTAGAGGGGTTTATTAATATCTTATTATAAGATTAGCTATTAAATTAGGCTAAAAGAAGTAGAATTCTTACTAGAGGCTATTATAACTACTAATAAGTATATATTATATCTTAACTAATTACACTATTAGTTAGAATTATTTACTAAAGTTAGTATATATAAGGTAACTTATAGTAATTTATATATTAGTACTAAATTCTAGCTAAAGGTAGGCGTTAGTAAGGATTATAAGGGTACTTAAGTAATATAGTAGCCTTATTATATTCTTATATAAGAAGTATAAGGGTAGTATATAATATTATATTTATAACCTCGCTAAGCCACTTTTAAGTAAAGTCTTTTATCTAATAATAGGCTATAATAGTAGCTTTTAAGTAATAATCTTATTTCTTTTATTTAATAACTTATATAAGGTAGTTATATAAATATAATAGGTTACCTATTTTAGTGACTAGATAGGTCTTAATATCTTTATATAAGGTCTTAGTAGGAGAATTAGTATACTAACTAAAATTCTAGTAGTCTTTAATTAGGTATTTAGCTTATTAATACCTTATTAGAAGGTGTTTTCTTTTAATATATTATAAGGTCTATTTTTATCTCTAGAATTAGGTTTATATTACCTTCTAGGCCTCCTTAAAATTAGCTTTAGTTAATACTTAAACTACCCTTTTCTAAGCTACTAATATACTTACTTTATTATAAGGGGTTCTAGATATTATTATATATTAATTTCTAAGGCTAGTAATAACTTTAGCTTTATCTTATTTAGGGTTATTATTATTATTATCTAATTTAACCTATTAGGTATTAATTTTTACTTAAATATTATTATTAATATAGAATATATAAAGTTATTACTAAATATCTAGCTAGATCTTTACTAGGGCTTTTTTAAGTGTAGTTTTATTATTAGTAATAATAATAGTAGGTTAAGAGATTTTAAGGTCTTATTAGAATTTCTTAAGCTAGTTAATTAGCTACTTATAACCCTTATAAGTCTTTATATTAATAAGGCCCTAGTAGAAATTAATAATAGAATTCTAATTAATTAAGCTAGTAACCTAAAATAGGTATATTTTAAAGTAATTAGTCTTATAGGTATTATTAAGTCTAATAATATAATAAAAACACTATTATATTTCCTAGTACTAAAGATAAGTTTAAAATATAGCTATTAGAGTGTTTTTATTATATTTAATAATATATTAATAGTTATTATATTATAAGATCTAAATCTATTACTAGGTTAAAGTTAGGTTATTTAATATCTTTAATTTAATCTTCTAGCGGTTATTATAGATATCTTTATTAATAAAGAAAGGCGTTAGCTTAAGGTAGGTCTTATAAAAGATATCCCCTAATTTATAGGTTAGTAGTGCCTTAAGGCTTAATAGACTTCTCTTAAGCCTTAATTAATTAAGTATTTAGTAATAAAGAATTAGGTAATAAGATAAGTAGAGGGAGATAAGATAATTATATACACTATAGGTGATCTTATATATCTACTAGCCGCTAAGGGATTTATTTAACTTAGTATTAATTTTAAAGGGGTAATTAACCTTTTAAGAGCTATACCTTTAAAGCCCTAAAGCCTATAAGGCCTAGTAAGGCCCCTTATTATAGAGAATTTAGTAATAGGTAGTTATATAGGTGCTATTAAGTTATTACTTTCTAGAAGAGTTACTTTTAATAATAGTAATATTATTAAAATAATAAAAATTCTATAAATAAGCTATAAGCTTATTAAGAGAGCTAAATAATAGCGGTGGTAATAGTAGTGGCGGAATTAGAGCCTTATTATAATATTATAGTATTATTATTTAGGAGAAAAGGAGTAAAAAATAATATTAAGGGTAGAAAGTAAATAAGCTTAAGGAAAAAAGCGCTAGACTATATAGGTATTTCTATTTTAGTAGGTAGTGTACTAAGAATTAGGTACTACGCTAGTAGGGAAATTTCTGCTTATAAATCATCTATATAAATAATAAAATTAATCTATATAAATAGTAATACTCTTAATTAAAGAATTAGAGCTATTTAAAGCTAACCTTATTATTTAAATAACTAGATTCTATAACTATAATTATAATATTATCTAAGAGCTTTTTAACCTTATACTATAAGCCTAAATATATCTTAGCTTATACTATAAGGAAAGATACTTTAATAAAGTCCTCTCTAGCTAAAATTACTTTAATAGAGGTTACTAATTCTCTATTAGAAGATATACCCTTATAAGAGAACTTTTTATCTTATAAGCTTATAATATAAATACCCTAGGCACTCTTAATTTAAAAACCTATTTTATTTATATTCTAGATATAGTTAGTAGCTATATTTTTTTTTATAATAACTTACTAAAGCTTTATAAAATATTTTTTAATTAAGTATTATTTCTTAGTATTTTATCTTATAGAATCTTAAATTTTACCTTAAAAAATATTAAGTCTATAATATTTAATAAAGTTATTAACCTAATATAATCTAATAAAGTTAAGCTTAAGATTTTAACTAAAAAAATATTTTTTAATTAATATATTAGCTATAACTATTATTTATAATTTTTATACTAAAAGATTTAAATTATTAAAGTATATTATTATTAAATTACACTAACTAGGCCTATATATACTTATCTAGTCTTACTATCTTTATAAATAAGGGAAAAACTAGACTCCCTAGAGGAAAACCCTTACTTCTCTATTTAACTCTAATTATATATTAGTTCCTAGTAGGGGCTAGTAAGGCCTCTCTTCCTAATTATTTTTATTTTACCCCCCTTAGGGGGGGGGTGTCTCCTTTATTAGGCCTTAGCTCCTCCCTATCTACTCTATACCTACTTTATATCTATTTTATTCTAGTTCCGCCTTAGGTCTAATATTTATATAGGTTAGCCTCTATAGGTTATATACTTATTTTATTATTTTCTTACTCTTAACTAGATAGTTAAGTATATAAAGTATATCTCTTTAATCCCTTAATAACACTATAATAAAGATATAATACTAGCTTATAAGTTTATACTAAAGAAGTATATAATAGATATCCTCTACCTTATATTTATATTAATATATCTTTATATTATATCTAAGTACTTATTACTTATAAAGAAAAGCGTTTAGCTTAATCTTTCTTATTTATAGTTATATTATAATAAAGCTAATATACCTTAGTAAGTAAAGGAGTAAGGTTACCTTAGCCCTATACCTAGCTTATAAGAGTTTATAGACTAAGAATAAAGTAAGCTATCTTACTTACCTCTAGCTCTTAGTCTCCTTATACTCCCACTTTACTCTCTATATCTAGTTAGCCTAAGCCTTAAGTATATACTAGTCCCCCTCTAGTACCCCCTTACTTATCTTTAGTAAGTTTTAGTAAAAGTCTTTTATTAGTAATAAAATCTATTTTCTACTACTTTAGTAAAGTAAGACTAAGGATAATACTTATATAATAGTATACTAAAGCTAGGCTATAGCCTTATTAGCCTCCTACTAGTTTAGGGTTCTACTCTTTTATATTATTAGGTAAATATCTACTAGTAGTATACTAAGCTCTATCTCTATATAATAAGTAAGGGTGGCTTTAAAGGCTCCTCTAATCACCCTTAAGCATCTCGCCTATAGCTCTTAGAAGGGTCTAGCTAGGCCTTATATAGGGCTAGCTATAGGGCTATATTATGCTATTACTTTAAATAATATAATTAAATAAATTCCCTAAAGGTAGATATCTCTTACTTCCTTAACCCTTAGGCCCTATAACTTTTTTACTATTAGTTATAAGACTTAAAGTATAAACTAGACCTTCCCTAATATAGACTTAACCTACTTTTACTATCTTAACCCTACTAATAGTATTACTTTAAGAAGGTATATATCTATTAATAACTTTACTACCTTACCCCTAAGTATAAGGGGGCCTAGATCTAGGGCTTACTTATATTAGAAGTATAATAACTTAAACTTTAGTATAAAGAAACTTAGTTAATAGGTTCTTATTTAGTCTTTATATATAGCTTAGGTATTTTCTAACTAAGACTTTATTTTACTATAGTTTTTCCTTATATATAGTAGATTTATATTATCTATAAAGCTAACTATATATAGACCTAGGGCTACCTTAAGGGTTTTATATAGTAAACTTATAAAGAGGATAAAAAGGATTAGTAATAGTAATAAGCCTTAAGGGACTTTATACTAGACTACTCTTTCTTTTATTATACTACTATTAATTTAAAGCTAGTTTATTCTCTTATTAAAAAAGGATTAAATAAGGTTAAGGATTTTCTTTAAGTAACCTAACTAATAAAGCTCTTAAATAAGTAGTCTATAGTTAATATTATTAAAAGCTCTAGTTATATCTAGTTAGAGAAGTAATATAGCCTTACTTTAGGCCTAAGCTATATAAACTAGCTTAATAATTATTATAATTACTATTTTTATTAACCTATACCTTTAGTTCCCTATCTAACCCTTAAGAAGGAGCTAGTATACCTTTACTATAGTTATAATATAGGTGGTAAGAATCTTCTTAAATAGCTTACTTATTATATTAAAGAGGGTTATTAGCCGCTATCTTCCTACTATCTAGAGATTATTTAAGGTCTTCTTAGGCTTTTAGAGGACTATAATAAAGCTAGCTTAATACTAGGCTAGGTAGTATCTAAACTATAATAATATATTAAAGAGCTTTACTAATATCTTATATAGGGGGGGGCCTAGGGCCTTTAAGAGCCTATATAGGACTTTATCTAGACCTAGGGCGTTCTAGGCTATATAGCCTCTAAGTATATCCTTAACTTTATTTATTATAACTTCTATAAAGATTTCTATTTTATCTTATAAAGGTCTAAGGGTATTTAACTTATAGGTTAAGGCTATATTATACCTAGGCTTAGGACTAATAGTTACTAAGGCTAAAAAGAACTTTTAGGCTAAGACCTTTACCTTCTCCTCCCTTAACTATACTAAGGTATTATAGCCTAGGTAAGCTAGCTCTAGGATTATATTAGCTATATATCTTACTATAAACCTCTTTACTTACCTATATTACTTTTATAATACTAATATATTATTTAGTAAGTTAAGGTATATTCTCTAGGCTACCTTCTATACTTTAACTAAGGCCTAAGACTAGGCCTTTCTTATTCTATATATAATCTCTTAGTCTACTTTATTTCCTAACCTTTATATTTACCTCTAAGTCCTCTTTATTTTAGTAACTACTTAACTAGTTTTTTAGTTCTACTACTCTAGCCTCTTAGTCTAAGGGGGGCCTACTATAGAGATAGCCCTAAAGATAATATCTTCTATTACTAATATAAGCTACTTATATACTACTTCTACCTTTAGGGGTCTTACTATTAGTAGTTTAGTTATAGTTAGGAGCTAGGCTATTACCTTAGCTAAGGTAAGACTAATATCTATTTTTCCTTATTTCTTTATTAGCTTACTTCCCTTTAACTTATAGGCCTAGAGCTCTAATAGTTATAAGATATAGTTAGACTTAGCTAGATTCTAGTCTAGTATTATATATCTACCTCTTAGTACTAAAGAGGCTTAGAGGAGGTTTAAGGTACTTATATAGTGATTATAGTAATACTATATTATTATCCCTAGGGGTATAACTAATGTGGTTCTAATATAAGTAAGGGCCTTAATTATATTATCTATAAATAGGGATTTTCTATTATAGAGGTCCTAAGAGGGGTAGTAGAGGTTAAAGTCCCCTACCACTATATATAGGATCTCCCTTTCTAATAGAATTCTACTTAGGAGTTTATATAGGTCTATACTTAGCTTAGAGTAGACGCTTATAAGGATAAGGGGGTTATTAAGGAATTTAATATAGTATATATTTTTTCTAATTATTACTTCTTATAATACTCTATTAACCCTTTTATAGATATAGGTTACTACCCGCCCCCCCCCCTATAGGCGCTAGTATAGAGCTAAGGAGGGGGTAGGTAGGGGGCTACTTAGTAATACCTCTTAGATTATAATAATATCTAAGCTATCCTCCTAGTAGAGGGCTAGCTAGATATTATTATTATCTTTATAAACATTTTATAAGAAAATCCTTATTTAGTTATCTAGGTTAAGTTAGTTTAGTTATAATTATATCTTAGGTTAGTTCTAAGACTATTAGTAATAATAAGAGTAATAAAAGTAGTAATTTACCTTATAACTAGACTATAAGTACTAGAGCTAATAATAATACCTAATATAGCTAGTCCTTACTTATAGTAGGTATAAGGGTTTTATATTATAAAATCCTAACTAGTAATCCTAGGCCTATAGACCTTATTCTAGGGTTAGTAAAGTTAAAGTTTAGTATATTAGTCTATACTAGGAAAGGTCTTTAGATTAAGGCTAAGGAGGAGGGGCCTAGGGGCTACTCTTTTAGATATTATATACTCCTAGCTCTCTTTAGGGGTAATAATACCTTTAGGGACCTTAGGCGTCTTTCTTCCCTAGGGCGATAGCTCTTAAACTCTATTAATTAAAAGTAATATACCTCTTAGATATAGCCCTAGTATTACCTTATAATAAGGTAGTCTTAGGACTATACTAGGTAGTTTCCTTTATAATTAAGATATTATTCTTTCTTATTATCTTTTTCTACTAGGTATAGTTTAGACCTAGTATAAGTCTAGTAAGTATACTAGCTATAATACTCTTTATTTTAGTAAAACTTACTTATATAGCTATACTAATAATACCTAAAGTACTATAAGGGCTAGACTATATCTAAGAAGGGCTTATATTAGAAGACTTAGGAGTTAAAAAAGACCTTTTACTTATAAAGATAGTTTATTATCTTAGTATTATATATTTTAATAATAAGAAAAGCCTATATCCTAGACTTAAGTTAAAGATAATATACCTTTATAATAATAATATTTACTTTATTAAAGGCTAAGAGTATTATTATAAGGTTAGTAATATCTTATAAGATCTCCTTAAGTAAAACTACTTTAACTATTATAATATATACTTATTAAGAGAGAGTTACCTCTAGGCTAAATATAACCTTTACCTAAAGCTTATCCTTTATATATTCCTTTACCTCCTAATAGAAGGTTAAGACTATATCCCTAGAGAGGAGGTAGTATACTACTACTATAGTATTAGCCTAAATAGCCTTATTAACTACTATAATAATCTCTTATAAGGAGTAACTTTTAATTTCCTATATATATCTTCTAGTATTAATAACTAGTTCTCTTTTATACCTAATAAGAACTAGCTTAGCCTTAGAGCTAGCCTAGTCTTAGGCTATTACTACTATAGTATATAACTATAAGCTAGTTAAAAGCTAGGGTTAGCTAATACTTTAGTTCTTTTTAAGTATTTATATAACTATTTCTTTTATAATAGCCTAAACTACCTCTTAAGTAATTAAGATATTAGTCCCCCTTAGGGCTACTTTAGCCTTATTCTAGGCCCTAATTTACTTATACTTTATTTATATTTCCTTTACCTTATCTTTAAATTTATCTTTAATTAGGAAGAGGAGCTTATTAATTAGTTCTCTCTCTAATTTTAGTCTTACTTAAGTTATTACTACCTTAGGCTTATTATAGTGCTTATTAGTTATAGGGGCGTGTTAGGATATATCCCTAATAATAATCTATCTACCTTAACTACTCCTAATATAGTGGCTCTATACTAATATTATCTAGGGGTAGAATTAGGTATTTTTTAATATCTAATAAGTTATTTTTTAATTTTATTACTAGGTTAGGCTTAATATAGTCACGTACTATTTCTTACTTATAAAGTTTTATATATTAAGGTATATTATTATATTATAAATTACCTTTTCTTTAGATTATTTAAGCTTATAATTTAGTAAATAGTATTTTTAATATAACCTAATAATATTTATATATTATTATATTATAATATATAAAATATAGAATTCTTAGGTAGTATATTTAATTAAATAATTAGGATTTTTCCCTAAGAAAAATAAATAATTATTAATATAATCTTCTTTATATTAAGCTAAAGAATTTATTTTTAGTAGAATTAACGCGTGTCGAAGTTAACGCGTTAAAAAAAGGTGGCCGCGAGTGTATGGTGGCCGCCACTGTATACAGCACCCACCTGAGAGGGTGGGTGTGTGGCACGTGTAGATGGCGCGGTTCCCGCCCGGCAGCCGTTATCGAGGCGGAAGACAACCTCCCTTTTCTCTGCAGCTAATTCGAGTTCCTTGGGCCAGTGGTGGGAAGGTAATATCCGCGGAACCAGACCTATTCGAGAAGGCCCAGAAAGCCTTTCGCCAAGGCGCCTGGCTAATAAGTCACCAAGCCGTTATTGATCATGTCGGCCATGTTTTCAGGCTGCTACAACTCAGCTCTGGCCGCAGTGCATTCGAGGTAGCCCAAGTGATTGTGAGCAAATCAAATCGCCATACTTTGCTGTTCGGAATCGCATGTAGGTAGGCACTGTACATGATTGACATGTCACTTTTCTCTCTCTCTCATTTGCATGTGCAGCCATCTGTTGCCGCCCGTTTTGCCCAATTTTGCTTTGTCGCGACGCCACGTTCAGGTGACGAGAAGCCAGAGCACAAAGCCAGACGTCTAGCTTTTGCTGCGGCCCTTGCAGGCACAAGAACAGTACGCAGTACAAGTCGTGACAGTTGCAACGGCAAAAAAGCAAGACGCAGAGGAGCTGACCGGGCGCATCCAAGAACAGCGAGCCGCCGGCTCAAGAAACTCGGGGTACTTGGTTAGCATGTGGCGCTCAAACATACATGACGACTGGCATGCAAGCATACTGATACTATTACTGCCTGACACTGAGATCAGTGAGTCATCGAGTTGAAGCCAAGCCCACAATGGCTGCCACTCACACTGCAACCGCATCTTTTGGTAACACGTCTTGCTTTTATTTTATTATAGCGCTTCAAGTCTCCCTGGTTGTTTCACTGCCGCCATTTCCATTTGTAGCACAAGCGCATCAAATACTGTCTAATAACGGGATCGCGACGAGAGTTGCTTGGGTGTCTCGGATTTTGGGCCTGCGCAACAGAGACTTTTCGGCTGTTTCTTTCCGTATTTACCAAAGGACACCCATCAGCCATCCTCATGCTCGACACATCCTGAGATGAAGAGGTGCGGTGGAGATGTTGAGACGGATCAGGACAACCCAAAATGGACGCAGTTCGCTAACCAGCAGTCGAGTATCGGACAACTGTGTACCAAGTAATCCGTAGAACCATCCATGCTGTGTGATGGCACAGGGCGTGTTTTATTTTGCTTCTGCTGGGTACAGCACGCCCCGAAATCACGCCGCCGTCACAGGGCGGCGCTTCTGGGTGTGCATAACGTCGTTGCCCAACCCGGCGAAGCCTTCGCGCTGAACTTTGAGCGTGGCCAGGTCGACGGCGAAGCGCACGCAGCGACGCGCATCCCAGGGCGTATCCTCACAACCACCCGTAGTGAGCCCGTAGAGCATTCCGGCAATAAATGTGTCTCCCGCTCCCACGGAGCTAGTTATTTCGTCGGTTCATGTTAGTTTTGTTGTCTCGTTGTTCCAATTTCTCACGACAGACATCCCCCTCCATGGCCGGAAATCGGTGGGGGCAAGGCAAAACGGAAAGAATCGAAAGAAAGACAGACATACTCTACGACGGTAATTTCGTCAGGCTGTTGCTCGACAGGGCAGTGAATCTGGTCCCCCGATAAGTGAGACATTGCATAGGCCCCCCCGGCTCCCCAAGGGCACACGGACAGGGATCTATTAATTAGCCACATGGTTAGATAATTAGATTTTGCAAATAGCTGCAAGGGGAATGTAAAAACATGAAAGCACGGAAACGCACGCTTGTCCTGCGGGCTCGGTCATGAGACAGGCCATTGCCGAATCATACCCGCGATCCTGTTGTTCACAAGCCCAAATCAGCATGAGCAATCCTGCAAAGGGATTGCTTGTCTCCTCGCGGCATAGTTACCTCTGCCCAGACTTTGGAGTAAAAGACAACGTCTACTTCGGCGGCCAGTGCACGCAGCCCTTGTCGTCCCGGCTTCTCGACTTCGACGCTGATTTTGGATCCAGGGAGGATGCGACGCAATATCCGAATGCACTCGAGCGTGGTTTCCGGTATGCGACCCTAGGTTTGCATGACTCGAATATGAGCCGATTTTTTTTTCCCCAGTGCTAGGAGCGTTGCAGGTTTTACATCATTAGGGCCTGGGCAATAATTCGCCCCCCCGCCCCTTCTGATGCTTATTACAGATATGGGCGGGTGTTTGTCGCTTACCTCAAAGTGCCACCAAGATTGGCCCTCTGCTTCGAAATCGCGCGCGACGGCCTCAAACTCTGCGACTGTCATTTCCTCGAGCGCGTTGTAGTTGACGAGCGTGCGGCTGCCCGTCTTGCTGCTCCGGATAATGTAGCTGCTCGCCGCCTCGGCCGCGCCCGCGCGGTAGAGGCAGTGCTTGAAGCTAATGGGCGTGCCACGGCCAAACGACTGCATCACTTGTCTTGTCGCCGGGCTGTCCTGTCTTGGCAAACATGCGAGCAGGTAGAGGCGGTTCTTGGCCGTCTCGTCCGGTCGCGAGGGGTCATCCGGGGCGTCGTCTTTTTTGGCAGCGGCGGCGGCGTCGTCGTCGGCGGGACGCACAATCAGTTGCTGAAGCACTTCTAGCGAGTTTGCGCAGTTTCCACCGCGTCTTATTTCCAGATTGGAGGCTCGCAGCTTTGTGTCCTCATCTGGGTAGTGTGGCACACTGAGGTGCAAAGACAATAATTAGCGTCGAGTAATTCAGGAAGCGTCGTACGTGTGGCGGAAAAGGGAACTTGCGTGAGGATGGTGTCCAGGTAGCAGGCCCCTACCATGACGATGTCCATGCTCGCGGTATCAGAGCGGTATGGGAGCGCCGTCTTCTTTAGGTCTCTGTTGCGAAGTCGTTGGCTGCGTTGCGAGGCTGAAGATGTCGTCGACACGTGTGACTGGAAGCAGCCCGAATTCGGCTCCATCAAATATCCAGCGTCAACCACAACTACAGTAACACATGTCGTGCGAAATTACAGCCCGCAGAGACATGCACCAGACAGGATTCCAACATTTCCTGTAATAGGATCTTTTCCTTCCATTCGGCCCAGGCACATCCTCGCAGGCAAGCCCGTTTCGTTGCAGGCTGGCTCTATGACGTAGTGACATAACTTACCCTAGATCAACCTCTAAACATGCCATTCGGGGAGTCGCAACAATCATGAGAAATCCACGGGGAATCCCATAGATTGCCCAATATCATTCTCCCGCAGTTCATCTGTTCTCAACAAGCAACAAGAGTGCCCCGCGTCACCACAAGTTCCGACCTTTTTGGTGGGGTTCAACCCGACCTCTCTAGCTCACCACGTACTTTGGCTTTATCAATTAAACTTTTTCCTGGCAACATAAATTTGCGCACTTTGACTACCGAGACAAACACCCGGCACCGGTTGGTACTGCGCGACCAGATTACTTGCTCGACCATACTACTCGAGCTACAAGATACACTCGGCGACTGCGCGATAGCTTCCGGAAGCCTTTGCCCACCACCGCGGAAACAGGATGGAAGCTGACAAGGTCCCAAGCGAGGACACAGTGCCGAAGACGGCAGACAAGCAGCACGACCTGGTATTTGATGATGGCTCCGATGGTAGCGATGAGGAGAGCAAAGCAGTAGAGGTTCGTGTCTGCCACGTTTCCGTTGCATCCGGTCCCTCGAGGGAGTCGAGGGAGAGCAGGCCGGCATCATCCCGGTGCGCGGAATTGCGATGCTAATGCTGTGAGGCTGCGGCCAATATAGGTTGTATTTGATCCCGCGAATCCATATAGACGAAAATCTTCTCTTGTGTCCTCCGAACATCCGACCTGGAGCTCCGTCACTGTGCAGCGCAGACAAGGCATGGTGCAGCAGTACCTCGAGAGCCAGCGCCATGGCGGCGAACCCCAGCCAGCCAAGTCATACAGGGCGCATCCCGCTCTGGGCGGCGCCAATTCCCAGATTGACGGATCCATGCTTGTATCAGCTTCCATCTCGAACAGCGTATCGCTGGCGACCACCGGCGCGCACGCCTCTGAGCGGCGTCATTCTCGCGCTATTGTTGATCCCACGAGTCTAGACAGCGGCGAGGTCGGCCAGCCCGACCAGCAGGATTGGACTCGCGAGATGATGCGGAGCGCGTCCGAGGTGGACTTTCTCGCCATGCAGCAGGAGCACCACGAGAACACGAATGCCGAGAACCGCGAGGCCCCATCGCGTATGCTCACCAAGAAGCAGCTCAGCGACATGGCCTGGGGCGTGCGCGAGCTGAGCAGACGGCTCAGCAGCATGCGTATCCGTGTGCGCGTCAAGTCCATTATGCTATTGACCAAGATATACGACCAGGACTTGATACCTACCACGAGAGAGCTGGCGTCCTGGCTGCTGTGCATGAACCGCGACGTCAAATACGTAGTGTATGTTCAGGATAAGCTGCGAGACAACAAAAAGTTCAACGTGGACGGTCTCATCAACGACATATGCGAGAGAAATGCGGCCCAAGACTCCAGCCTGGACCGGGCTCAAGCACATGAAGATGTCAAGAAGAGACTACGCTTCTGGGACGAAGACATGTGCCGTACTAAGCCACACGCTTTTGATTTCGTCATCACGCTGGGCGGCGACGGGACCGTGTTGTATGCGAGTTGGCTGTTTCAGCGCATCGTGCCTCCGGTACTCAGCTTTGCGCTAGGCAGCCTGGGATTCCTGACCAAGTTTGATTTTGAAGAGTATGCGCCGACCCTCACCTCGGCTTTCACCAGAGGTGTCACCGTCAGTCTGCGGCTGCGATTCGAAAGCACCGTCATGCGCAGCATACGGCGTACAAAGACTGCGTCCGAGCAACTGGATGGCCTCAAAATCGGGGAGAGCGGCACGACGAGCGAGGAAGAAGACGAGAACGAGCCGCGCAAGAAGCGAGATCTCGTCGAAGAACTCATTGGCGAGGAGAGAGAAGATGCTCACACGCACCGGCCGGACGGAACGTACGAGATTCTCAACGAGATAGTCGTTGATCGCGGGCCGAACCCGAGTAAGTATCGCCATCTTTCCAAGCCGATGCAGACGAGCTAACGGAGCCTTTTCCTCCCCCCCTTTCCCCCAACAGCCATGTCGTACACGGAACTCTTTGGCGACGACGAGCACTTTACCTCGATCCTGGCCGACGGCATCTGCGTGTCGACGCCGACGGGCTCGACGGCGTACAACCTCGCGGCCGGCGGCTCCCTGTGCCATCCGGAGAACCCCGTGATGCTCGTGACGTCGGTCTGCGCGCACACGCTCTCGTTTCGGCCCATTATCCTGCCAGACACGATTGTGCTGCGCGTGGGCGTGCCGTACGGCGCGCGGACATCGTCGTGGGCCAGCTTTGACGGCCGCGAGCGCGTCGAGCTCAAGCCAGGCGACTACGTAACGATTAGCGCGAGCCGGTACCCGTTTGCGTCGGTGCAGACCGAGGGCCGGCGGAGCGAGGACTGGGTGAATAGCATCAGCGGGAAGCTCGGGTGGAACACGAGGCAGAAGCAAAAGGAATTCAAGACTTGGGATAAGTGAGGCTCCCGAATGGCGTCTTTTTTTTTGCATATAGACGGGAGGCTGCGGATGTTATTTTGTTTCTGTACTCGGATCGAGGGCTGGAGGATAGTATTATATGGATCTTATAAGGGTTGGACAAACGAACAAGTATATATATACATTGACCATGGCCATCCATCTCAAAGGGCAAGTCTTTAGTATGGGGCCATTCAGCCCATAGTTTGCACCAAACCGATGAAAAGTGGCCTGACATTTTTTGCTCTTAAGACATGCATATAATTCATTGATATCGTCTACCTAGTTTTTGCTAGTCTTCTTGCCCCCCGCTACGCAGCGATCAACACAATTGAGCTTCCTTGTGCAGTTTGTGTCTGCGGCCGCATGTACAACCACACCCATGATGCCAGCCCCCCCCGCTGATCCAATTCGGCGTCTCCCCCTTGGACCATCCCCCCCCCCAGCTTCTATAATCGCTTCTTCCCCAACTGCGAGCCATTCAAAACTTTGCATCTAAATACCGAATTGTATTGCATGCAAGCCACACAAAAATGAGCTCGCCCGCCCTACCCCCTGACCTGTTCGACACCGCGACGCTCGCATCGCTCGCCGCGGCGGGCGGCATCGTCGGCGTCGCCTACGCCGCGTCGCGCCGGGCCCTGCCGGCGCGAGGCAACACCCCTTTGGCGCTGCGCTTCCTCTTCGTGTGGCATCTCGCCGACGCGCTGTGCCACTTCATCCTCGAGGGCAGCTTCCTGTACCACTGCTTCTTCTCGTACGTCGAGGCTTCGGCGCCGGCGGCGGCGGGGCTCGCGGCGTCGCCGTACAACTATCTCGGGCACGGCGCAGGGGCGGCGCGCGTCTACGGCCCGCAGGCGGGCGGCGCGAATAACCCGTTTGCGCAGCTGTGGATGGTGTATGCCCGCGCGGACAGGCGCTGGGCCGGCGCGGACCTCGGCGTCATCAGCCTCGAGCTGCTGACCGTCTTCTTTGACGGGCCGGTCGCGCTGTACGTCGCGTACCTGATTGCCAAGAGGGACCCCAAGGCGAGCTTCTGGATGGTGGTGCTGGCTACGTGCGAGCTGTACGGCGGTAAGTGGTCAGCGTGGGGGAGCCGGATGGAACAAGGATGAAGAGATGAGCTGACATTTGGCGTGTCAGGTTTCATGACATTTTGCCCCGAGTGGCTCGTCGGCAATGTCAACCTGGATGGTAGCAACTTCATGTATATGTGGGTGTACCTCGTCTTCTTCAATATGTTGTGGGTTTTCATTCCGCTGTATGCTGTGTGGTACTCGTACCGTGACATCTCCCACGCCTTTGCTGTTCGTGCGTCCAAAAAGGGCCAATGAGAGAGAAAATCTTTCGACTGTTTGCTATTTGTTCGTTGGCGCCGCCGGTAAAAACATCAATTCTGGAAGTTGTTATCAAAACGACTATTACCATGGTGGCGGAAAAGATCTTCAGCCTCGCTTCACGAATCACTCTCGACATTAAAGGGCCATGTTGCCAAAATATCATGTTATATGGACTACAGTAGGGTATTCATATTCTATAGCAATTGAGAGCAATCATTCCTGGCATCTCTTCGCTGTTGAAGAATGGTAGGCTTTAAATTTGCTGCTTGTGCGCACTGGCCTTGGCATCGTGACCGCTTTCGTTGATCTTGTCGCCGATGGCATCCTTGGCGGCATTGAGACTGGAGGCCAGTGTTAGCTAGGGATCTGGCATAATATTTATAAAACGAGCGTTCTTACCGGGTGCCGGTGTCGGTGTTGCTGTCCTTGGCAACCTCCTTGTTAGCTTCCTTGCTGGTGCCGGACGTGACCTTCTGGGCCTGCTCGGAGACGTAGTTGACACCCTGCTTGATGGAATCCATTGTGATGAATTTGTTAAGTTGTTTGAAATAGTTTTGAGGTTTGTTTTGTTTGTAGAAATTGTGTGGAGGATGAAGAGCTTAGATGTGAGATCTGGGCGCAGAAATGAGACTTATATAGACAGCTGAATACGGGAAGTGGGCTGCAAACAAAGTCAAAGGGTTCGTAGCATGTACCCCTCACTTGTAATTACGTATGTATGTGGCGTTTGCACATCTTTCTTGCTTGTGATGCTCGTGATGGGCCGTTCCTGTCCATCAAACGGAAGAGTTGGAGGCTTCGGGCCAGAGTCCTGACGTCATCTGCATTTCCGGCCTGGGGGTCAAGGTCGCACAGCCGTCTAGAAGGTGGCGGCCTAGCAGCAAGGGAGGAAAAAAAAGGTTGTGATTTCCACAGAATATAGGCTTCCTAGCCAATACTTGGACGACGAATCGACGACTTGTTGGCCGTCTTGACAATTGCATTTTTTGATGTTGCACAAGCCACAGTGAAGTGGCGGGGCGGGTCGCCACAGTGTGGCACAAAATCCACAATCATGGCATGTCGCGCATTTCTACTCGTCTGTGAGCCTGTTCATGACGTGTCAGCTACCTCATTCCAAGACCTTCAATACTGGATCGAGATGCCGCCGGAAACTTGGCTCCGGGGATTGAGACTATCTTGTCCGCTTCCATTTTCTATGAGGCATTCATGACGGCGTCTGAGAAAACTAGAATTTGCCCATGGCGTCTGGTGCGCTAATCAAAGTGAGGTCAGCAGACTCGCTTCTTGACTATGATGCAACACGCCAGATTGGGTTGTGAATCTCGACACGAATACCCTGTGTCTGCCTTGCTGCCTGCGTGTCTGCCAAACTGGTGCCGCTTCTCGCCTTTGATGCATTGACCGTTGACCATGGCATTGTCAAGAACGCGCCACTGACTCCGAGCCAAGCCTATCGACCTTGCCACCGATCTATCCTTGACGCACAGCGAACTGTAACAACTTCTATTACTCGTCGAGGGAAAAAAAAAGACGAAAATGTACCGGATGTACCCCTTCTCCCAAACTGCATTACAAATCACGTCTGGCAGCTGCATTGCTGCTTCGTCCCTTTGTAGAACTCTTGATTTGACCTGCCAAGCGAGCCAAGATACGGCGATTTCTCTAGTGTCTAGGTTCTGGACGACATCTCAAACATGGCGAATGATGACAATACGATTCCGTCTTTTTTAGAAAGCGCAGGCAACGACCTCGAACCTTTTGCCCAGAACAAAAACGACGCCATGCCAGTTAGCCACTAGCTGATACCCGCTGTGCCTCATGGCTCATGGCTGCTATGTAATCGTTCTACACCAGCGCACGGATCTTCCCCTTCGAACATGTTGCGAGCGGAAACGATAGTGCGGCAGATTCAAGGTGTGGACGGGAAAGGAACCATATCGAGGGCTATGCATTGCAATGTGTTGCAGCGTATGCAGCCATGGTCAAAAGATGGCATGATTGTGTGATTCACAAATGACTGATTGAGATTTGATCGAGTCGACCTTGTTGAACTCGACCGATGGACTGTAATACCCGGGAAAGCGGCAGTCGCCGATTTACTCTCTCGAAGCCGCAGCCTTTCATGCACGCATGCCATGCCTATTATGCTTGAACCTGGTGATAGCGATAGCAGGCGTATAGCCGGCTGCTGTCTGACGGCGGCACTTTATCCGGCCCGAAACCCCAAAAAGGTCTTTGCCCAAGTCTTGAAATGGAACATGGCTGAATTGGCCAATCCAGTGTCGGCGCAAGTCGCCCTGTTCAACCTCAAACTGAATCGCCAGGGTCCGCCATCCGAAACTGTAGAGTGTTGCATCGATGCTTCACACTGCCGCCACCCACTTTACATCGCACCAGCCACTGCTCTGGCGGAGAATATCGGAGTCTGCCGCCTCAATTCCATTTACTATTCCAAAATTGTCAGTCAAGCCGTCCTTTTATGCACCATGGCAACCCCCGGCCCGAAATGTGGAATGAGTGTGTCAAGGGCATTAATACTATATCGAGTATACTGTCAGTGGTCACCATGTATGTAGCTTGAATGCAAGGCAGCGGAAGCCACCGTTAGTCCTGTTCATCTTGTCAAAGAACAAAGGAAAAGCAAAAATATTGGGTTCAAACCAATGCTTTCTCTTTTCATGGGGATTTTAAAATTACTCGCGGCTGACTTGCAGCTGACTTGCAGCTGCAATAGCACTGCAATAGCACTACTTCCTTTGCTTTGCCGCAGGTGGTACGCTGATGCAGATGGAGTCTCGATACAACCTTGGCTGCCACCTTTCGTGACTCGTGGCGTTTCTTCATTCCCCCAGAAAAGCCCCGACCTTTTTTATGGATCTTGCATGCCAAGAGAACCGGATGCCATGCAAAGCCCATGCATTGCTGTTGGCGGGAAAAAGAAAAGGAAAAAACAAACCCCGGGCCCTTCTCTCATGAGTGTGGCGCTGAGGAGTGAGGGAGCACAGCGAGGTGGGCTGGCTTGGTGTGTTTGGGAGGTATGCAAGCCTGTTCGACCCGGCAGCTTCAGATGCCGAAGGAAGCTTTTGTTCGACCGTTTGGGGCCAAGAAAGGACCAGAAAGGGTGTATACCCTGAGAGCTTGGTATGCCGATTATGCGTGGTGGACCTGACATGTATGCGGGAGCCTTCTTGATCCCTACGGGTCCCTGATTCAACAAGTGTCTCTCGTCACGTTTTGGAAAGGCTTCTTTTTCTTTGCATGTTTGTTTCTCTCTTCTCCAAGTCTCATCTTCTACCTACATCCCACTAATAGCGATTCAATCCGTCTCCTACATTCGTGTTTGTCGACAAACGAGCTCGCAAGTGCAACCCCGTTCAAGAAGAGCAACAACAGCAACGACAGCAACGACAGCAACGACAGCAAGAACAGCATATCAATAGAATCAACGGTTTGGCTCGAAAGGTCATTCGAAAACCACTGAAAGCTAGATGTCGGCCAATACCGAATAGACATCTGGCCAGGCCAGTGTGCTTTCTCGCACCCGAGTTATTTCTAGCAGACGAACAAGCACTTTCGGTGCGGTGCGCAAGAGCAAATTTCCATTCCAGCCAGCCAATTTTCAAAGGAAAGGAAATATGAGCGCCAGGAATCTCCACGTATTCGATATCAGGGAGGCTGCAGAGGGAATTATTGGTAATGGATCTTTTACCACAGACTGGACCGGCTTCCAGTTCCAAGCCAATTCGACAAACGCAGTCATCAACGAGCTACGATTCGCCACCTCCAAGACGGTACGGCAGTCGGGCATTATTCTCGCGAGCTTCAATGCAGTGGTAGGACTCGTCTTAGCCGTGGGCATCTTTGGAGACTGCTACTGGTCTGCCAAGAGGGCCGATCCCAAGATGAAATTCAGGTACAAAGTCATGAATGTCCCTGACGAACAAGACGCAAAAGTACTGACCCATATGTACAGGACGTCAATGTATAAGATAATAGGTCCCATGAATATCTTCCCATTCACTTTGGCAATCGGAATCATTGTTCAAGGCATCATTACTGCTGTTGAGCAGTCAAAGGGCCTACAAGGACTGCTGATTCTTGGCTGTTTGCCCATTTCACAAGTCATGTTGCCCAGTAAGTGCTCCAGCCTAGCAGCTCGACATGAATCCAGCAATGTCTAACTCGTTGTAGCCATATTTATTGTACCATACATCCAGTTTGTCTTTGGAATCGAGACTACCGTGCGCGCCTTTCGACGACGGGCTTTTGACAGCTTTGGCAAGTGGACAGTCTCCATCTGCGCAGCGCTGGTCGTCGTCTCTCTGATTGCTACATATGCAGTCACCCGTGTGGTGCAGCCGCCCAACTTTTGCTTCGCCTCACTGTTTTGGTTCGTGCAAAGGTATCGAGTTCTGTGCTTTGCCCTCTTTACCACCATATCCGGAAGTCTGCTGCTCGGCAGCGTCATCACGTTTATAAGACTCTACCAAAGCTCAACAGGCGGCGTCATCGAGAGGATTGCAGCCTCGCGAATGGTCTACTACATGTGCATTGGTGCCATCACAAACGTAAGAGTTCATCTGCCACTCGCCTTGGTATACAATGGCCACTGACACCCCGGTAGAGCATTGTGATACCATTCTTCGCCAGTCTTTCTCTCCGCAATGACATGGAGGTTTCTCAGTTGCGCGGCAATCTGTCCATGGCTGCCATGGTGGCCACCAATTTGACCGCCCTGACGAATGGTGGCCTCTACGTTTTCTTGCGCACCTGCCATAGAAGCAACATTGGCCGCAAGGGCTATTTCGAGATGGATCCTGAGAAGCAGCAGAAGCAGACGAGGAAGTGGCAGGTTCGCAAATCACCCATGGCGGAGACGTACACGAACCAGATGGAGCAGCCCGTCTCTCTGCCCCCGCGCGTGTACCAGTCAGACTCACCCAGCGGCGCAAACCGCCGAAGCATGGTTGCGGAAAGCCAAATCGGCCTAGCGAAGACGTCGAGCGCGACAGGATCTGCCAATTCTACCGGTTCGCCACACAGGGCTCACGCCCGCAAGGCCTCGTACAGTGTCTTTCCGCAGCAGCAAACTCTGGCACTCAACGCCAAGCCACTATCGATTCTACCCGCCGCCACCTATACGCCGCCCACGCTCGCCCGTGGCGAAAGTGCCAAGGTGAATGACGAGGATCTCGAGGCCATGGAGATTGACATTATACGGCGGGACATTTCCAGCCTGCTGCCGCCGATGCCCGGCTTCGTGCCGAGTCACCAGCGAGACTCGTCCATGGGGTCCTCTGCCACGGTGCAGATTGGCCTGCGCCTTTCCAACGTCAACGACATGCCCCGCGCGGGCGGCGGCGGCGGCGGCGGCGGCGGCGGTCTTTCATACCTGCAGGAGCGCGCGCCCACGCCGCGCCCGACTTCGTCCATCTACCCTCAGACCATCCGCTCCACCGCGGCGGCGGCGGCGGCGCCGCAGGACCCCGTTTCTCCTCGCAGCTCTGTGCGCGTCGGAAGCACCGTCTGGGTCGACCCGGCCAAGCAGCTGCCGCCGGCGCCGCTGCAGCCGTCCAAGAAGAAGGAACGCAAGCAAAAGGAGCGCGAGAGCCAGATGCTGCTCAGCCCGACGGTGTACAGCCCCGATGGCCCGGCAAACAGCGCCATCATGTCGAGCCTGTCGTCGGACAAGGATCCTCGGATGTCGCCGTGGGAGCGCACGGGGTCGGTGACGGAAAAGCGGCCCTCGGAATGGATTTGAAGGGCTTTCTTTCTTCTTCTTCTTCTTCTTGTTGTTGTTGGAATCGAAAGTTGCACAGGGGAAAAATAGGTCTGTGAGACATGTACTACACTGTATCATCTTGTTTTCATAGACGGGGAACATGGGCTGTATACACAGGTGGCCTTGCTATCTTTTTTCTTAGCGTTTTCCCCCTATTTCTTATATGATTAGACGATTTATACTTATTTTCTTTGTTCTATTTCAGCTCTGAGGTCTATAAACATGATTCATTTTGCTACTATACATGGGGTAGATTTATATGAATGAGCAAAGTAGCTTAGCAGCGACGTAACATGACGAGAGATGCCAAAAAATGCTTCCATGGTCCTTTAGTGTCAGGAGGGAGCTCCATCCTCGGATGCATGTAGTTTTCATTGAGACTTTGAGCTTTTGGAGTTTCTATTCCTGGCCAGCCTCTTCTCCTCCCACCGGTCCCAGCCCGCCTCGCTGAGGTCCTCCTCCACAACGAGGTCTCTGACCCGAAACGCGCGCACGAGGGGCAGGTCGAGCGCCCACGCCAGCAGACCGGAGCTGCGCAGCGCCGCGGTAACGACGAACCACGCGACGGCCGACAGCACGCCCACGGAGCTGCCGACGAGGACCTGCTTCGGGGTGTGGTAGTTGAGGTAAACGCGGCTCCAGGCGGTGGCGGCGGCCAGGCCGAGGCTCGCGGCGCTGACGGCGAGGCGCGCGACGAGCCTGGCGCCACCGGGTGTCGTCGTCGTCGGCCTGCCGGGTGTCGTCGGCCGGTGGCGCACGAGAAGGAAGAGGGAGAGGGCGACGCTCCAGAAAAAGACAAACTGGGCGTGGGACGAGGGCATGCCGTAGCCCTTGCCGTGGATGCGGCGCGGGCGCTCCTCCTTGATGAGGCGCTTGAGGAGGAAGTTGAGGGCCTCGCAGGCGAGCTGGCCGGCAAAGAGCAGCGCGACCTCGGCCTCGCGCGAGGCAAAGATGAGGGTGAGGTAGACGACGCCGAGGGCCTGCGGGAGGAGGGCGAGGTAGGCGCAGAGGAGCGAGATGCGGTCGTCGGGGTCCTGAGGTCGGGGCGGTGAACGGACAAAGGTCAGTGAACGGCGGCGCTGGAGCGTGCAGGATGATGTTGGGCATGGGACTCACATAGTAAACGTGTGTGATGGAGAGGGACGCCAGTGGTGCGGCGGCGGCGGCGGCGGCCGCTTCGTCGTAGCCCATGGTGGCGAAGGGGAGGCAATATGCGCGCAGATGGGTGGAAGAGTTGTGAGGGCGTCCAACTTATTGCATGCTGCGCTTGTGATTGGAGAAGAAGGAAGGAAGCGAGATGAATGGCACCGTAGTATTTTGCGAAGAAGAAAACAGGGAAAAAAAAAACCGAGCCAAAGCACTCGCCAGCAGCCCCTTTTTGGCTCGCAGAAGGCTGCGTGATGATGCTGGTGATGCATTGGAGGCCAGCAGAGCGGAGGCTTCTCTGTGGGGGTGAAGACGCGTGGGGCAGGCGGGCCGGCCGGCCGCAAGTCAGCGAGCGGCAAACCAGCAGTAGGTACGTAGCGCCTTCATCAGCCCAAGCAAGAGGTACCTACCTACCAACCAAGAAGAGTCATACCGCCATCCTTAAAGGTCAGCCCCATTAGGACCCCAAACAGGAGCCGTTCATCAACAAGTTTGTCTTCTCTTCCATCTTCATGCTCTTGAATACAGTCACCACCAACCGCCGCGATATCCATTCCGCGCTGCACGGGCCACGCCATCAAAACCCGTCGCCACATTGCACAAAATCCTCCTCCCAACGCCAACTACATTGCCACCCCGCGTACGATATTCGTCATGTTTAGATGATCGGTCCTACTTTATAAAGCAAAGAGGAAAACATTTTTTGCCTGCAGTTTTCATCTCAAAGACTGAGACACATGATAATGACGCAGACGCGCGACACATACTACGATGGATCCCACCGATGACAGCGACGACGTGCGTCGCACGGAGCTGGAAACGCTCGAGGCCATCTTCCCGGAGCTGCACCGGCCCGAGGGCGCCGATTCGCCGTTTGCATTTGAGCTCGAGATTCCTGTTGAGCTGGCCGAGCCTTTGACGGTCACTTTTCCGCCCCTTGGAAACGCCATCGATGAGGACCAGGCATCGCAGAATGGATACTCAGGCGCGGCAGCAGCGGCACCACCACCGCCCCTCGACTATCTGCAAGTCTCGCATCTCCCACCCATTTCAATACTCGTCCATTTTCCGGATGGCTACCCAGAGTCGTGTCCTCCGCAGGTCACGCTGAAAACGACGCCGCAGTGGCTGCGCGACGACACCCTCGCCCAACTGGAGGAGGATGCGCCGCGGCTCTGGGAAGAAATGGGGCGTGACATGGTTGCATACACATACATTGATCATATCCAGCGCGGTGCCGAAGACGTCTTTGGAACCATCAGGACCGACGGTACCCTCGCTCTCGACCCGAAGCACAAGCTCGCTGTACTGGATTATGATATCAAGGCAAAAAAGGCAGCCTTTGAAAGGGAAACGGTCGAGTGTGGCGTATGCTTGGGTAAGCTGGAATGACGTTTCAATTTTCATCAACTCTCGCTGACGATACATGCAGACCCCAAGAAAGGCACGAGTTGTCACAAAATGATGGACTGCGGCCACATATTCTGCGTTCAGTGTCTATGCGACTTTTACGGGGACGCCATCAAAAGCGGCGAACTTGTCACTGTACGGTGCTTGACACCCAACTGCGCCAAAGAGCGAGCTTCAAAGAGTCGTGTCGCTTCCGCTGGGCGTCCAGCTAAGAAGCTAAAGACGTTCATCAGCCCTAGCGAATTGCTTCAGATCGGCCTGTCGGAGGAGCTCGTCAAGAGATATGTCACACTCAAGTACAAGACGGAGCTGGAATCAGACAGAAACACCATCTATTGCCCGCGACAGTGGTGCAACGGCGCCGCCCGCTCCAAGAAGCACAAAAAGCCCCAGGGTCTCGAACTCGTTGACGTGTCAGGCGACGATGACGAAGACGACCAAGATACGGAAGTAGAGGACAGCATCAAGAAGAAGGCGAACGCTACCCCCAAAGCCAAATTCAACCCGGCCGACTTGCTGTGCGTGTGCGATGACTGCCGCTTCGCTTTCTGCAGCAGGTGTCTTCAGTCCTGGCATGGCGAATTTGTGCGCTGTACAGGGAAGAAGACGAAACAAGAGCTCACGGACGAGGAAAAGGCTTCAGCGGCATACCTCGAACTGCACACCTCGCCCTGCCCGACATGCTCTGCCCCGGCGCAAAAGACGCATGGCTGCAACCACATGGTCTGCTCGCGGTGCGACACGCACTTTTGCTACCTCTGCTCAGCATGGCTAGATCCGAGCAACCCGTACAAGCACTACAACATGCAGCCCAATGGCAAGGTGACCTCCTGCTATATGCGGCTCTGGGAGCTGGAAGGTGGTGATGGTAACGACGTCGGGCTCGGATTCGGCGGCGGACTGGGCCAAGCGCCGGGCCCGGCAGCGATGCCAGCGCCGGTAGAGGAGGACATGTTGGTTGTACCCCCTGAAGACGAGGGAAGCGACGACGAAGAATCAGTCCTCGATGACAACGGCGCCAACGATGACCCTCTACCGGAAGAGCAGCAGCCTCAGCAACGACGACCAGCTGTGGCGCGAGAAGCGCCCCTTGTCCTGCGAGTCATGGATGACCCAGCAGCGCGCGTGCCCAGAAACGACGCCCCGGAGGCTGCCGCAGCAGCGCCGGGCCAAGACGGACGACGCGGTGGCCGCGGCCGTGGTGGCGGCAACAACAACAGAGGACAGAGGGGGCCGGCTCGCGGAGGAGCTTTCGCGCGGGGTCGAGGACGGGGCGGTGCAGCACCGGGACGTGGAAGGGGACGACAGAACCTGCACGACGAGGGCCGCGCGAGACTGCTGCAGCCAGTTTTCCCGATCCTAGGAGAGCAAGAAATCGTGGAGGAACACTTGGAGCGGTTAAATGCGCAGCTTAACCCGGTGCAGCAGGCGTGGGTTCGCAGGTTTGTGGAAATGGCGTTGGAGGATGAGGAAGATGGCCTTCATGACGAGTCGGACGATGATGACTTTGAGTTTATGATGCGATGAGTGGATGTTTCGTGGGGAAGAACCATGGCAAGAAGATGGCTCATTATTAGCGAATGGAATGGCGACATTGAATTGCTTGACATGGGAATACATTGCTTGGGATACTAGCGACATGCAACTACATTTCAAACGAAGAATGATCAAGTCAATAATAGAGAAACAGTACCTATGATGGCCAAAGA
This sequence comes from Beauveria scarabaeidicola, assembly GCA_037289395.1. Classification (NCBI taxonomy): domain Eukaryota; kingdom Fungi; phylum Ascomycota; class Sordariomycetes; order Hypocreales; family Cordycipitaceae; genus Beauveria; species Beauveria scarabaeidicola. The sequence goes on from JAEIJG010000476.1 coordinate 25,822, forward strand.
CGTCACGCCGACGTTGATCCAGCTCGTACATGACAGGCAAAGTACACTGACCTTGTCGCTAGCCACTCGATACATGAACGACCTTGGACTGATATCCAGACTCGTCGTACTCGGAAAGCGCATTCTACTCGGTACGGGCTACTAGACTATGCACAATGCATCCCCCCCCCCCCGAGCCTGGAACACGGACGGGGCTTGTTCGGATCGTCTCCAAGGTGCAAACAATGCGGCGACAGTCCGCCGCCAAGAGATGCAGTTTGCCGGAGCAAAAGATGCGACGACTTTGGGTGTACCAGTATGAGGTGACCATTTACAAAAACAATATCCTACCCACCAACTCCTACTCATCCCATCGGCCCGGAGCCAACGTCGGAGAAAAAGGTGGCACAGGTGACGGGACGCCCTGCAGGCACGGTGCGTCATTGGCCCCCCCCCCCCCCCCCC
>JAEIJG010000477.1:0-26245 GCA_037289395.1 Beauveria scarabaeidicola
TGATATGTACTGGTACAAGCATCATCCTGGGGAAACATCGGCAGAATCAAACTGGGACAGGTCAACTTGGTGGATCTGGGACAGGTTATGTGTAACCACGACGACTCGTCCGTATTATCAATGCTCCGACGAGGGAATCACTCGTGATTACCTCTCATTATCAGTGGATAGTAAATCGAATCTATATGTAAGATGTGGTTGATTTACGATGGCGAATGTGTGGGACCAACTCTTATAAAGACGTTGCCTAGGGCCGCTCATGCCAGGACTTCTCCAGCTCAACTACAACTTACAACTCAATCGATTCATAGCGCGACTACATTCTACTTTAATATTCGGCCTGTTTCTCTTCGTATCTATATAACTAGTATATCAAAATGGCCACACAGACCGAATCCCTCGCCAATATCGAAAATCACGTCCGCACCAACGTCCCTAAAAACATTCGCGACATCATCTTCACCGCCGTCTCCGACCACAAAGCCACCTTTGACCTCTCCCAGGTCATCCAGCCCGGCACCTCCTTCCCCGCCTTCTCCCTCCCCAACGCCGTCGGCGCCTCCGTCTCCCTCGACGCCCTCCTCGCCTCCGCCTCCACGGGCGTGCTCCTCACCTTTTACCGCGGCGAGTGGTGCCCGTACTGCAACGTCGCGCTGTCCTTTCTCCAACAGCACGCCGCCGACCTCGAGGCCAGGGGCGTCGCCGTCGTCGCCGTCTCGCCGGAGCTGCCCGCCACGTCGCTGGCGACGGTGCAGAAGAATGAGCTGCGGTACGGGGTGCTCTCGGACGAGGGCAACGCGCTGGCGCGCAGGCTGGGCCTCGTCTGGCGCCAGTTTGACTCGCTGGCCGAGGTGTCGAGGGCAATGGGCGTCGACCAGGTCGCGCGCAACGGCGATGACTCGCGCGAGCTGCCCGTGCCGGCCAATATCCTGATTGACAAGGCGGGTGTGGTCAGAAATGTGCATGCCGACCCGGACTGGAGCAAGAGACTAGAGCCGAGCGTGATGCTGCAATGGGCCGATGCTCTGTAGCCGTTAGTGATTGCATCAAATTCGCTTTGTCACTAGTCTTCACTACCGTCATCATTACCACCTGTGTCAAACGCTGATTAGGGACAGGGGCTTTTGTAGTCATGTTTCCAATAGTCTAGATTTAGTCATGTACGCTTTAGATTTATATATTGAAAATGTCCATCAAACTCCTTGCCGTGTCGCGCATGACAATCTGTACGTCTTCTTTGCCCGTGCCGCCGTCGGCCTTGAATTCTCCATGCATAATCCTGTTGTTCCACTCCTTTTCCCACTCTATCAACGTCTTCTTGAACGCCTTTTGATCGTAGTCGCCGGGATCCGTGGCGACGAGATAGTCCACAAACATCCGCCAGCGGTGGGCGTAGTAGTCGCCAATGAGACCGGCCCACTGCTTGGAGGCGTAGTCCTCAACCTCGCCGTTGGGGCCCCAGAGCGTGATCTGGTTGCGGGCGTTGTACTCGAAAAAGTCGGCAGCGTCGCCGCCGCTCTTGCGCGCCGCCTGAATCCAGGTGGACAGTCGAAAGTGGGCATTGGTCTCAAGAACTTGATCCATGGTCCGCAGAATCGCCTGAAGCCTGCTGCCGGCACACTTGACGCCCTTGATGTTGTTGCTTTTGTACTTTTCAACGAGCTTGTTGTAGGTCGCCTCGAACGCGTTGGCGAGTACCTGGCGCGTCCAGTCAGTGAGATCGTAGCGGTAGGCTTCGTTGTCAAAGAGCCATCTCGCCTGGCTGCCGGCGTTGAACATGTCGTTCCAGGCGCTGATGAGTGTCTCGGTGTCGTAGGTGATCTTGGTGGCGTGGCGGCCGGTTCGGTTGACGAGACCACTGGTGCTGGGAACAAGTTCAAAGATGGACTTTGCGACTGCTGTGACGGAAGAATCGGTGTTGTTGTAGACAGTCGACCGGACCTTGTCCCAGGCAGTGTACAGGTCTCTGGGTATCTCTTTTTGATCCGCTCCGTAACGAACCGTCACCCAATCGGAAAAGTACTTGTCGGTTTCAAGCGCTTCCTGACTCCACGCTTGATCAAGGAGAAGATTGTACATGATTTCATTGCCTTCCTGACCCTCCATGGACAGACCTAGCCCGACAATCGACTTGGACTTTTGCACGGCCTCGACAGCATTCCTGGTGACATTTTCAATCTGGCCGTAAAGACCCATGTTGCCTCCGTAGCCGTGCAGCTGGCACCAGATCCAAGGCTTGCCGTAGAAGGAATCTGTGCGCTGCCACTGAGGGGTAGACTCGGCGAAGAGGTCAAGCAGCAGCATGTCTTGATTGACGGGGACGCCGTCCAAAAAGGACTGGACACGATCATCAGTCCAGTACGCCTTGTCTGAAGCAAATAACCAGCCTTGCATCACCCATACAGCACTAGGATCAGCGTCCTTGAGTGTCTGCCAGGTGTTGTGACTGACATTTCTTAGATACTCGAGCTCTCCAGAGGCAGGCTTGTTCTCGTTGAACTGATCGAGCGTCCAGAAGCTGGTCACGTTGCCGTAGGCTTCGTTTTGCTTTGTGAGGAACGCCTTTTGCAGCTCGGCAAAGCGCGGATCATACGGCGTAATGTACTTGTCCGCGGTGAAGCGGCCGGAGAAGCCGCCCCATTTGGGACTCTCGGCCAGGCTGACGTTGGGCCAGACGCGTGTGATGTTTTCAGGGACAAATCCGGGAAAGGCGGGCAGGATTGGCGTCATGCCGAGCTCGACCATGCGCTTGACAATTTTCTTTTGCAGGGCGAATTGGTCATCGATCCAAGCTTGGGGGAGGTCGCCGCCCCATGATCCCTGGATGTTGCCGAAATGCTGCCAGGCAAGGAAGGCGGGGCCGCTGAGGAAAGAGTTGATTTCCTCTTGGGTGAGACCAATGTCACGAAACACGTCGGTAAAGATCTTCTCGACGCCTATCCAGGCGAGAGCGAGATTTACGCCGCGGAGGGCCATCCAGTCGAGCTGGAGCTCCCAATCTTCCCATGACCAGAAAGCGCTGGTGTATGAGGTTGTCACTGTAAAGCCGAGTGAGTTTTCATTCGAAAACTGTTATTCAAAGACAGAAAAAATCCTGCGACACACCAGTGTTCCAGTGATAGCGGTACGGGACGATGCTGGCGCCCTCGAGGGTCTTGTTCAGGCGCGGAAGCGTCTTGGGAGCTTTGCCCAGCTCGCTCCCGACGAACCACCAGATATCGACGTGAGCGACATGTGCGAGGTAGCGATGCAGGCTGCAGTGTGGTTTCACGATTAGCAAATCAAACGCGCCAAGGCCAAGGCATCATTCCTCCGCCTCATGCGCGCGGGCGGCGCAAGACTCACCCCTGCATGACGGCACTCGGAGAGGTGCCCTGGATCCGGATCTTGCCGTTGCTGCCGCTGGACACGGTGTAGCGGTCATGAGACGTGGCAGAGGCCGCGGCGGCATTGTCTATGCTCACTTGGAAGCTGGCGGCATGGTCTGGCAGCCTGCGCTTGATAAAGGCCGTGACGCCGTTGGTGGAGGTGGTAGTCGATGTGACGGCGGCGGTGATGGCCGGTAGCAGCCAGGCGAGTCGGAGGAGACGCATGGCGGTTGGGGCTGGAACAAAGACGGGTTTGAAGCCAGATCAAGTCTCGGGCAGATGCCATGGTGAAGGGAGAGGAGCAAGGAAGACAAGACGTTGTCGAGCGCACAGTACTGCTGGTAAGCTCAAGACGGCAAGGTTTCCACAAACAACGGACGAAACGACGCTAGTGGCCAGCAGCCGAACGACGGCACCCAGCCAAAGAACAGGCGTCTGTGTTTTTTGGCGTGACAGTTATGAGCCCGGGAGGGAAACCCTGGCGGGGCTCTAGAGGCCCTGTGCTAGGGGGTACCTGTAACTTCCGCTCAGAATTGCTACGACTGGTTGTCCCTCTTAGCAGTGATGTGACTGCCTGAAACCCTTAAAACCGACTCCCACCACAAACAAAAAAATCAACTAGTCTACGCCAGTCACGTTATGATTGGCACCCCCACGTTGTTTTGTTGGTTATTCAAGCCATGGGAAAACGGGAAGTGATTTATTACCAAGTAATACCATGTTCTGTCCGTACTTGGAACCCATTTCTCAAAGTTAATGCCAGCTTTTCCCTCCTTTTCGTGACGGCCGACGCTGTCTGCGCGACAGGCAAGACCGCAGCGCATAATATAGGGGTACGCAGAGGAGCAAGGGCATCGTGAGAAGTGTAGGTACCTAATCATAAGCTCTTGTGAAGAATTTACAGCGCTTGTATTATGCACGTTTATTTGCGACCTCGTCAACACTACTCCCTTGATGCATGCTTGCTGGTAGAGTGTGTGACTAACATGTTGGCAGTTTAGTTTTATAGCGTAGCGGTCTATTATGGCATACGACTACTTGGGAAGATTTGTTTTAAAGCAGAGGCTATTTGAACCTTTTCTCACGCGCTCTCCTGTTTCCATCTCTGGACGTCTTATTATCAGTACATGTACTGGTAAGATAATGCCAAGTCGACCGCGCCCCTCGGCGTAGTAAAAGTGGGATTATCAGTTATAACTTATTAGCAGTGACCCAGCAGTATGCAGGGATGTATTTACTTGGAAGTTGGCAGCGAGTAATCGAGACGCTGCGCACGAATGAACCGAAACAGGTTCTAAATACGGAGTACTTGTAGCGTACAGATTACGTTGGGGTTGACTGCGGCACAGAACCAAAATACCCACGACTGAATGACCAGTTTTGCAAAGTGTTGCAGTCCATCACTCAAGTTTGGGCAAAACCAACAATGACCAGACACTGGCGCAGGCCGCTTAGTTGATCATGAAACTTGAGCAAGTATGCAACCAGGCGGCGCGCTGCCAAAGACGTATCGGACTGAAGATTCTGAGGCGAGGATGACAACATTTGAAGCAAAGCCTGCAGCTGCCGGGGTCAACCTGTTTCAACTTTCCGATGAGTAGAGATGGGGACAAGAATCTGGTGACAAGGAGGAAACAAATCCACAGGGTCTGAGCGAGTAGCTGCGCCGTCGTCTCATCTGTCACGCTGGAGCGCAGCTGCATGGACGACGGCACGACGGCTTTGACGGGGGACGGAGGCGTAAAAGGGGAGCTGGAAAACGGGGAACTGGACTTTTGGGCATTCCGTGCATCTGACACTCATGATGAATCGGTAATAAGATACTGGTGTAATGCGGCCCCCATCATTGTCAGGCAGAGGGTATCGACAGGGTCCGAGGTTGGCAGAGCGATGTTGTGTTTGACTGACAACGGCGGCAAAGAGCAAGCAGGCAAATAAATAAGTTGGCTGGCAAGTTGGGGGTTGAAGAGGCGGGGAAGGGGCACAAAGGCAAGGGGGAAGAAGAACCGACAGTCTGACAGCGATGAGGTCGTCACATCTTTTCATCTCGGGTTCCGTAGTTTTGGGCGGGGATACGTCAGTGGCAGGCCGGCAGCAGCAGCCAACTTGGGGGACTGTGTTGGTACCTTGGTAGGTACCTAGTCTGTGGCGCATACTGGTAAGAGGATACGGATAGACAGACAAGTGCCCGCAGAATCACGGCGAAAGAGGCATCCAATGCATCTCAAGGGCTCTAGTGATTTTGAGTTTTACTATTATCTCTCGTCTTTCAAGCATGTTTCTGTCTGCCAGTACTCCATACCTGGTGATGCAGGCAAAATGAAAGTACCAACGGGTACCTAGCCCACCTTGCCACTTGTTCCTCCACCCCACTTTTACAGGCACAACTCCATTGAGCACGTCTCGGGGCTTGGGCCGGGTCAGTGCTCATGTCCTCCAAGTCAAGCCACACCAGCGCCGTACCTGGATGCTGCTGAAAGGGCTTCTAAAAGGGCTGGCTAAAAGGCTGCTAAAAGGCCTAAAGTATTGGCAGGGCTACTAATACTCATCAACGTACCAGTAAAGGCTGCTGACAGGCAAAGATGGCCCCCGAGCAAGTGGTAATTATCGCTCCAGGGAAATCCCCAGTTCCGGGCCTGTTTTTAGCGGCCCCGCCCCCTGGAACAGCCCTTTCGCCCTGCCGTCACCGCTAAATTTGCCTGCACCAGAGGGCTGTGCTTTGTTCTCTTTTTCTCTACTCCGTAGGTAGGTAGGTACCTACCTATTTTTTCTCTTTTTTTTTCTTTGGCTTCTTTCGCTTGCTTGCTTTTTCTAGTTATCTTTTTCTATCTCGCCCGCCCTCATCCCACACACAATGCGCCATTCTGTTCTGGGGTTCACTCTGGCGCCCCTGTTTTCTATGTAGGTACAGCCTACAGGTACCCATTTGTCCTGCATCTCGTCTCTTTGCCCTCCTTTCCTCGGCCCCCTTCCCTCTTCATCATCGCCACCGGCCAAGGTTGAGTACGGCTTCTTTTTCACCCGTCCAACCTTGGACCACTCATTCGACTCTGCCTTTTCATAACGCCTCGCTCATTTTTCCGACATTATTTCTTTAATTTCCACTCTTTTTTTTTTTCCTCCAGTCAGCTCTGTGCCTACCATTGTGGCTGCTACCACGCTGCTCTGCCGCTACGGCTCCATTTCATTTGCGCCCACACATGGCCATCGTCTTGATCGACACCTGCGATTTCGGATTATTCTTTCCTTTTCACTAGCTGCTTCATCAGCTAGATACCGACCGACTCGCAACATTTCTCAATCTTTATTCTTGCTGAATCAAACGAGCTTCTTCACACACCATCAAATCACGCGCGACGCTACGGCTCCGGCAGCCGATACTCTCCAACTACGCCGTCTCTCGACGATTATTACCACGCCCGGTGCCATCATTGCATCACCTCCTCGCTCTGCGTTTCGACGGCCTACGTTTACCTGCCTACGCTGCCTGTTTCGGCATCTCCTTCGGTAGCCACTCTATCGACACTGTGCGCCCGTTACCTCGTCTCACTTGGCGCCTACCACTTAGCTCGACGCTGCCAGATTTCTTTTGGCGACTCGCTGTCGAAATTGCGCCTCTGCGACCACAGCCAAGTCGTAATGACCATATAACGGCTCGTGCAAAAGATTAACCCTGTTGCACGACCCCCTTCGCCGTAATCCATTCGACCGAACCGTCTTGTCTGCGCCATCGCTTCGGCCCAACGACCTCAAAATGCATGAAATCGACGTCGCAATGGCTCGCAGTCTGCGGCCAACTACCTGGGAGGCTATGACCCACGTCTTCGCTAGACATTTGGTCGCCCAGGCCCATACGCGCGACATTGTTGGTGATGCGCAACAAAAGGTTGGCAACGTCAAGACGGCCTTTTCTAGCTGGGATAACTGTATGCAGGCTGCCTACTGCAAGTATGTGATCCCCGTCATATATACTCACCTGTACTCCAGTTGCTGACCATGAACCAGGTGGCCCGTCATCGCAATCATAATCATCGGCAGTCTCATTATACTCTCGATTCTCTGGTGCGTTGTCCGTTGCGCCTGCTGCGCCAAATCCTGCTGCTGCGGCTGTTTCTCATGCCTCAAGTGCTGCGGCAACTGCTGCGGCTGTTGCGATCCTCCTGATGGCCGCAAACACAAATACCTCGACGAGCCGTATATTCCGCCTCATCACGGCTACCAGCAGCAGGCTCCTATGCAGCCTTCCTTCCACCCACCTCCTCCTCAGCACCACGAGACGCCGCAGTATGCCACCTTTGATACGTCCAAGAACCAAGACTCCTTGCCGCAGATGCCCAGCTGGGAAGGCGCTGGTTCCAAGAAAGTCATGATTGAGGAGCAAGAAAACGCTGTCGAAATGAATCAGCTTAAGAAGCCAGCAAATGACCCGCGCACGGGCATTCCCGCTGGCGTTGTCAGCCCCATGACTCCTGCCGACGGCTACGGTCCCTACAATCCTCCCAATCGCGGTCCTCCCAGCCGCGGATCCGGCGGACCCGGCAGACCCGGCGGCCCTGGCGGCCCTGGACGAGGCTACATGGCGAATAATACTGCTGCAAGCTCTGGTGGATATGGGAATCGACCCGTTAGTCCCCTCAACGAACCAGGGTATAGTAACAACGGCTACAACCAAGGTGGCCCTGGTGGCCATGGTAACAATGGCTATATGAATGCTTATAACCAAGGCCACGGTCAGAATCTCAATGCGCACCACGATTACAACGCTGGCCGTGTGTCGGATGGCTATGGCCTGGACCAACCATACGACTCGCCTGACGCGAATACTGGCAGTCGTACTGGTGGTCATTCCGGTGCCGCCATGGCCGGCGTAGGATTAGCTGGTGGACTGGCCGGTGCTGCCCTGGCCGCTGGCGCTATTCGCCATCAGTCTCCGGCGCCTGGATCCCGCGGCTACGGCACTCCTCAGCAGCAGCCAGTATCACCGTATACTGAGCTCTCTGCCGCGCCCAATTCTTTCAACACACCACCAGGTGGTGGCTATGTCGAGATGCCTGACGAGCCTCGGCGCAGGGAGGAGCCCCAAGTCAACGTCCATGCTGCTTTTGCTGAAATGTCCGCCGTGCCCACGGCCAAGAGCCCCGTGCATGAAGAGCTCAAGAAGGAACCGGAGCCTATTGCGTACGAGATGGCTACTGATCAGGTAGCCCCAATTGAGCTCGATGGTGGATACGTTGGACCAATTCAGCCAAACCACACTCAGAACTCACCCCATGTAATGGGTGCCGAGCTCGCTGCTCAGCCTGGCACCCGCAGCCCGACTGCCCGAAGTCCGGCGACCCAGTCTCACCACGACGCACCTGAAGTTTATGACCCTCAGCAATCACCACTCGGAGGCGCAGCCGCTAGTGGCGCCGCTGCTGGGCAGTATGGGCAATCTGCTCGCCAAGACGGCATGAACACCAGATCGGGTCCCGAGGGCTACGGAATGCGACGTCAGCGTACTGGCGACAACGGAGCGCCCTCTCCCGTGGGCCCTCAACCGCCATATGGCATGGATCCTCGCATGAGACAGTCCCCTGGTCCCATGTCGCCCAGATCACCAGGTCCTCGCAGCTCTCCCGGCCCCGGCGCCGGACCCCGACGCGCACCCGGCTCGCGGCCCGACCAGCCCTTTAACCCTTCGCCTCTCAACACGCCAGCGCCCAACGAAAACCCGTACAACCGTCCCGGCTTCAACCAGGGCCCTGGCCCCCACCGCGCGTACTCGCCTGCCCCACGCCAACCGCGCAGTCCCGACCACAACGTGCCGGTCGGCCGGCCCAACGGCCAGACCGCCTTTGCTGAGCCCCAGCCGCAGTCGCCCATTACAAACAATGCCGGGTTTGACTTTACCTCGGGCTTCGCGCGACCCCAGACCAGCAATAGCGAGCGCCGCCAGCAGCAGCAGCAGCAGCAGCAGCAGCAGCAGGGCTACCAGGAAAAGCCCCGGCCGTACAATAACCAGGCACAGGGTGGCTGGAACGGATACTAAATCACAGTGTGACTTTTGAATGGTTTCATTTCGATGCGTGCCAACAGGAGCGAGAATTTGCAACCGGATAAAAAGTTTTTTTCTTCTTGGCGAGTGATGATATTTTCTTCTACCCAACTAATGGGCGTACATGGATCATGGTGGGCACAACCCGAAATTTGCATATACTCCATCTATATATACACTGGCGTTTCTTTCTTGACGGGGTTCTCTTCTTTTTCACACTGATGATACAATTATCTAGTCACTTCTTTTGTCGCTTCTTACGTCTTCTCTTCTACCCTCCCTCTTCTTCAATTCATAACGAACTCTTCTTCCATATTAAGCATTCTTTGGTGTGCCATGTTGATTGCCAAAAGCCAGTGCCTCAAACTACGGGCTCGATCGATTTTGAAAGACTACATGTGTAGGCGGAAAGTTGAGAGTCATTTACGTTGGGACTTTGCGCGGTAATTGCTCGGTGACTGCTTTTCTGTACTGAGGTATATTTTGGGCATCTATAACACGCTCACGGCCCTTATCAAATTTAAGATTCGAGAGCAAAACTCCTGCGTTTATGCCAAGCAAAGAGCGTCAACCAAAAGAGCAAATGCTGATAAGACGAATCATCAAAAACAAGAAAACAATCGCTGTATCCAAATGCTTTGAGTATTCCCACATGTGCGGCTGTATAAGATTGTTTCATTCCTTGGGTAAGAGATTTGTAGTCACTGGCGTCGACGGCTTGGCGTCAGTCGTCCCTGATGAGCTACTGCCTGTAATGGTGCGCGCATCACCGTCCAGATCTGGGTCGTACTCTTCGTTATTAGTGCTGATCCGATCCAGATTCCGAGCTCGCGTCGACCTCGTCCTGGGCGCAGCCTTGTCGACGAGCGGCGCCTCATCATCGGCGTCGCCGTCGCTGTCGAGACCTTCAGGAGAGTCGTCATTGGGGTGAAGAGGGCGGAAGTGGCCGCGCTCGTCGTCAGTCGAGTCGACCTCGGTGATGGGCTTCTTGATGAAGGAGTCGATAATGTAGTATTGAAGGGCGTTCATGATGAGGGGAAAGATCATCATGACGAAAGCAATCTGCAGCTTCTCATTGCCCTCGGTCCAGCTGAGCGCCCAGTCGCCGACCTTGGAGATCCAAGGCATGGTGATGAAGATGATGAGGACGCAAATCTTCATGAGGAACAGGCCGCAAAAGTAAATGACGGACTGTTTGAGCCACCACCATGCGCTGGGCGGGTTGCCGTAGTGGCCAGACTGGATCGACTCACGGGGCTTGCCAACAGGCGTAAGGGCAACAATGGCGGTCAGGGCGTGGAGCAGTCCAATGAGGATGGGGATGCCGAGTGTGGTCTGGTCTGTTGTTAGTATATATGAGGCACGATCTGGAGTCGGCGGTCTCTACTCACGTCGATGCCGAGGTTGAGGAGGTAAAATGAGCACGGGTTAGGCATATACGGTGCCGAGGCGACGGAGGCAGCCGTGCTCCGGCCGACGACGTTGGCGGCCGTGATGGAGAAGCGGCCGCTGGTGAGCATGGACATGAAGATGTTGGCAATGTGAACCAGCACCGAGCCAAACACCTGCTTGGATACGTCAAAGGCCCAAATCTTGACGGGCCGCTGTGGGCGCTCTCGCCAGCGCTTGTAGACGAGGGCCAGCAGAGCCAGCCCGCCGAGGGCGGCTTGCACAAGCAGGGCAAAGGAGCCCAGCAGCTGGCACTCGCCGTCGGAGTCGTGGGGGGTGGACGGGGCCGTCGGGGACGGCGAGGCGGCGGTAACGAAGAGCATCGAGGCCGTTGTCGTCAGCGTCGGCGTCGTGCTGCTGTGGGATGTGAGGGTGGCGGCGAAGCTAGTTGCGTCGGGATGGTCGACGCCGATGGCGGCTGCTCTGAGAGCATCCATGGTGTTTGCCACAGCGAGCGTCGCTATGTAAATCGAGGGCCGTCTGGCTGTTGACAGCGGCTGGAGGAGGGAGGGGGCGATGGACTCTTCTGATGGCCTGATGATGTAGCAGGATAGTGATGTCTCGCAACGGCGGAGGCTTGGTCTTTGGGGGCTAGCTTCTCTTCAGTCTGAAACAGGGACGGTAAGGGCATGGATTGTGAATGGGAAAGGTTGTCAGACGGTCATGAGTGTCGATGCCGGAAAGATGAAAGTTTGCTGAATGGAAAGCGGAAGAGAGCGGGTGCAGACTGCGTTTGGACGATGGGGTGTCGACAACCAAAAAGGGCAATAATGATGATGTAGACGATGTGGGATCCGCGTGCAAGGCATCACCGGATCGTTGAGGCGTGTGTCGGGCTCAGCGGAGCAAGTTTTACGAGGCCAGCAGTGGCTTAGCGCTTCAGGCTGTTGAGGGGGGGAGGTGGTGGTTGGCTGCTGTCAGCCTGGTCAGTGGTGCAGGTCTAAAGTGTAGGAGTGAGCGTGCAGGCAGTCAGGCAGGCCGTACGGAGTACCATTACAGCGTTTAAAAGAGGGGGGAAAAAGGTCGAGAGGTAGATTTCTGGGCCAGATGGTTTTATTGACGGATTTTTTTAATGTCAGTATAATGATGAGATAGGTAAACAACTTGTACATATACATACATACACTCCATGATCAGATCGCCCTAAAGCGGCATCCACTTGGGCGCTGCACCGTCCACTGGCAGCTTCATCGGCTGAATGTAGCTCCAGATTCCGAAGGGGGGCCCGTCGTGTACCAGAAAAAAGTCACCATGAGCTGGAAGCAGTCGCGCGACCGATTACTCACTGCCAATCCAGCCAGTCCTTTTCTGCCCACGAATTGCGCCCACGCGCCGTCGATTCTCTCGTTGCTGTATTACTAGTTCTCTACGTCTCCGGTTCCAATCCTCAGTCTACACACATGTTTCGCTCCCGGTTAAGAACGTCTGGCCTGGCCCTCGCACAGAGCCTGCGACCCTCGACCTCGACAACTTCTAGATTCGCCGCGCCGCTCGCCGCTCGCTCGATCCACCATGTCCCAAAATTGATGCACGACTTCTCCGAAGGCATTCCTGACCTCATGAGCCCCGGCGGCTTCAGTATTGCCTGGTCAGAGTACATGAAGTTTACGGTAGAGAAGCTCAACGCCCTGACAGCAGGTTCGATTACCCTTCGCTTCCGTCGAATAGTGGCCTTTGGCCATGAGGAATTGAGACTTGGACAACTCGCGAGGCAAAAAACTGACCATATCTTCCACCCCAGGCACCGAACTCGAGGACAAGGACACCAAGACCATCGCCCTCATGACGGCTCGCGAACCCAACCAGGCCCCCATCTTCAACTACGCCTCCATGGCTCACAACTGCCACTTCTTCTTTCAGACCATCGCCCCCACCCGCGTCGCGATGCCCGAAAAACTACGCGTCGAGATTGAAGCCGCCTTCTCCTCCGTCGAGACGCTCCGTCGCGAAATGGTCCTCACGGCTTCGGCCATGTTCGGCCCCGGCTTCGTCTGGCTCGTCAAAACCGGCCCCGCCGCCTATCGCATCGTCTCGACCTACCTCGCCGGTTCCCCCTACCCGGGTGCCCACTGGCGCGCCCAGTCTACCGACATGAACACCGTCGGCGACCAGGGCAGCGGCCGTTCTTGGTTCCGCAACCAGCACGGCGGGCAACATCGTGGCGGCAACCTTCCCCCCGGCGGCATCGAGCTGCAGCCCATTCTATGCATCAACACCTGGGAGCACGCGTGGCTTCTGGATTGGGGTGTCGGCGCCGGCGGTCAGGGTGGCAAGGTTGCGTATGCCGAGGCTTGGTGGGAGACTGTTGACTGGGAACTTGTTTCGAACAGGGCTGACCTGACGCGCCTTGCCCTCAAGGATGCCCAATAAGCGCAATTTCTTGGCCCAGGGTAAGGTGTTTGCGTGTAGTCAGGAAGCAACGATCAGCGATAAAAGGACAAGGACAAAGTAACAACATGTGTCTAATTTGGTTCGAGACGAGAAGCTCTCGCCAAGAGATCTAAAAGCGTATCTCAAACGTGTACGATAATTGTATACTTGATAGAAGTCATATACCACGACCGTCAAAACACAGCTGATGTTTGTGCAGAAGTTGTCAGCTCTGCTTGGCCATTTGTTGTCTAGTCATCCATCGGCTGGTCACTTTTGGACATTACGACTTGTTTTAAAGTTGTTTTAAAAAGAGTGTATTGCTACGGAGAATGCTACCTATCCAACTCCTGCCCATGATTCTGACTTAAAACGAGGGGGCTTCCTCCACGAGAGAGAAGAGCGAATGATTGAAATCTCAAATTGGTATAATGAATTTGGCTTGCGCCCAGGTATTCCCTTCGAAATGTAAAAGCGGAAAGATGGAAATGCTAAAAAGAAACGTGACAGGCGTAAATGGTGAGGAAGAAAGGACAGAATGGAAGCTCATGGGTTTTTTGTGTTGTTTTTGTTGTGGTTGCTGGAGCAGATGGCAGTTGAGGCTTGCTCAGGTATTGATGTATGGATGGAAGATGGAGATGAAATGATTGGGACATGAGAAGAACAAGAGAGGAGTGCGCAAAAAAAAAAAAAAAAAAAAAAAAAAAGAAGAAGAAGAAGAAGGAAGAAGAAGGAGGAGAAGAAGAGCAGAGAATCCGTTCAAATCATGTTGCCATTGACGCTAATCTCAAAGCCGTCGCCCTTTTGCTTGAGGGCCTTGGCGAGCATCATCTCGCGCATCCAGTCGATGCGCTCGTCACGGTTCTTGACAGCAAAGTGGTGCGTCTTGCCGGTGCCGTCTACACCTTCACCCGACACACCACCACTGGCGCTGCTCATGGAACTCTCACGGCGGCGCATGCGGGCGGCGTTCTTGTCCTGCGGGATCAGCTGGAAGCTAAAGGCGGCCACGGGATCGCTCTTTTCGCGATTGTGCGAAATGTTGACGGCCTTGAAGGCGGCGCTGAGCTTGGACGTGGACGCGAGGCTGGAGCAGGCAATGGCGTAGTCGTCAATGTCAATGTACTCGAGCGTGCGGTCCACGTCGGCCATGTCCTTGTGCATGTTGAGACGCGTGCCCTTGAGGGTAAAGTAGCCGTCGTGCCACTCGTTGCGCAGGAGGCGCGTCTTTCGCTTCTTCATGGGGCCCTGAAACGTGATGCCTCCGTTGGCCGGAGTTGCTGCTGCTGCGGCGGCGGCGGCGGCGGGCGCGGGCGTGGCCGTAGCCGACCGCGAGCCCCCTCTGAGCAGCGACGACGCAATGCTGGCCGCGTCCCGTACGACGTCGCTGGGCGAGGGGGACGAGGACCACGGGTAGATGCCACGAGGAGGCGCCTGGCGCGGCGGCTGTCGCACGGCGGCGGCGCGGGAGCCTGCATGCGACGACGACGATGCGCCCTGCTGCGGAGACGGCGTGCGCGATGCTGAAACGCGGACGGGCCTGTGCTCATTGACAGACGGCAGCGTGGGAAACGACGGCCGCCGGCACGAGGCACGAGACTGCGAGCGTGGTGGCTGCGCCGCCGCCGGCACCACGTTGCTGTACCCTGGCGCGGTACGATAGCTCATGTCGGGCGGCACCGACTGCGAGGCGTCCCGCGCGACTGGTCCGAGGGGAACAGCCGTCACTGGGACGTCGAGCTCGGAAAAGGGCGTGCCGAAGCGGTATGGGTTCCTGGGCGTCTCGAGATCGGGAGAGCGAGGGTCCGTCTTGGCCATCCTGTAAGGGACAAAATCGTGCGAGTTGCTGCGCTGGTGGTGCGACTGCCGCTGCTGCTGCTGCTGCTGCTGCTGCTGTGGCTGTTGGTGTTCTTGCGGCTGCTGCTGCTGCTTGGTGACTTGATGCTGCTCTTGCTCCTGTTGTGGCTGCTGCTGCTGCTGCGGCTGCTGCTGTTGCTGCTGCAGTGAGACGACAGACTGCTGCTGCAATGTTGAGATTTGTCGCGGAGCGTTTGAGAAACGTTGTGCTTGAACATTGAGAGGGATGGAAAGCTTGGGGAGGCGGCGCAGGCCTTGATGAGGTGCCTGCGCAGCTGGTGCGAGCTCAAAAGGAGGGGTCGGCGGCACCTCGTTGAGGGACACGTCCTTTGTGTGCTGAAAGTTGAGGAACTGTCGCACATTCTCCTGCGGATCCCGACTCTGCACGTTGCGCAGAGACGCCTCTTGCAGGTACTGCAGCGGCGGCATGCCGCCCGTGCCCAGAATGTCCGACGACGCGATGAGAGACGGCGTCGCGTCCGAGAACGGGCGCAGGTCCTCGTTGGGGTCGAGGGCCCTGGCAGTCTCGGGGTTTCCCACGTCGCCGTAGATGAGGACCTTGCCGGCGGCGTCCTTCAAGTCGACGTGCGGGTTCAGGCGCTGGAAATTCTCAAGCACGCGCTGCTGCTTCTTCCAGGTCGAGCAGGCCTCGCCCTTGGCGCAGCGGTGCGGCTTGGGAATGACCTGCTCAATGCCGATGATGGACACGGACTCGTACGGCATGATGCTGTCGCCGCCGCCGACCTCGGGGCTTCGTCGCTGACGCCGGCTGCCGGCGCGGCGTCTGGGCGCGGGCTGTTCCTCCTTGCGGGCTTCCTTGCGCACTTCTCGGCTCGGGCGATCCTCGATGGGCGTCCCGGGTCGCGAGTCTTTGTCCTTGTGCTGACTATCGCGGAGAAGCTGGATCTGAGTCCAAACATTGGTGCGGATGCCAAACGAGGGAATGTCGAGCTCGCGCAAGTCCTCAAACTTGAGCGTAATGAGGATTGGGCCGTTGATGTCGTTTTCGATGAAGCGGTCAGCCATGGAAACATCAATGCCAGCGTTGAGCATGGACTGCGCAACCATCTCTGGGGTCCACGCCACGAGATTGGACGCGTCGAGCTTCTCCCGTGTATATTGGAACGGCCCGGGCAGAGGGAGAGGCGGATGCACCGTAATCTCTCCGCACCCGCGTGGCTTGGGCGTAATGGGCGACATGCCCAGGATGAGGGGTTCGTCGGGAACATGGTAAAAGTGGTGGCTGTAATCAGATGATGGATGGAACAGGTGAGGACCACTCGGGCCTTCGATTTGCTTTGGCGATTGCTCGTGGCGGCTAGATCTCGGCGTCACTGCCTCGTCAAACGAGTCAAGCGTCGTTTGTCCCGACTGCGTCGCATCAGTAAAGAGTCCCGATCCCGTGTGCGCCGTGTATACTCACAGATTGGAAACTGCCGCGAGGTGAGCTGTCTTCAGCATCGGTCAAGACGGTCTCTTCTTCATCCCAGTCAGTATCAACAAACTCTGTGGCGACCGACGTTGGTCTGTAGTGCTGCGAGTCATTGATGAGGTTGAAGAAGGTGTCGTTGGGCACAGGCTTTTGACGCATTTCCGAATATGTCCGCCCTGGGCCGGACCGGAATCGTGCGAATTCCTATGAGAATCATTAGCAAAACGAGGCACAGATACCACCAGTCATATCTTTAATCTTGACTTGCCATTCTTTTTGGTTTGAGGGCTCGAGTTGGTACTGGGAATCAGTATTTGGTATCAACTGGGACACCACAAGTCCAGACTATTAGAGAGATGGGCTTATGCGAGAATTTTTGGTGCCGTTGCCAGCGAAATCTAGGCTTATAAGCCAGTTCTAGTAGAACAAGCTGCCGTGAGACACGAGTGTAGTAACATCTAAGGAAATAACAGAATCTCGTGAGAGATGTATACGCTTTGCAAAAATCCGAGAAGGAGGGTCAAGATAGATGGCGCGCGAGTGGCCCACGTAGCGTTATGTATCCGAAGCCCGCAGGCATAGTCGGAGGAGTATCGACGGTGACGACTGTCTCGAAGCGCCAGAGAAAACGTTGGGGCGTGTGGGCGACGAGGTGTACTGTAGGAGGAGGTGTAGCAGAGAGTGACGGACTGCGACGGCCTACATGCTGCAGCGCGAGTCCCCTTGTGTGAACAAGAATAGAACAAGTGACAAGCCAGTAGCCAGTAGCCAGTAGCCAGTATACTTCGTACACGCAACCAACCCAGGCGCCACTCCCTTTTGGCGGTCGAGGAGGGGGGTCGTCCATGTACCGGGGGGGGGGGGTGTCCTGGAAGCCTGCACGGCACATTCACGAACCAAGGTATTCAGCGAGTACAACAGTCACAGCGCCACAAGACAGGCAGGCAAGAGCATCAGAGGACGCAAAAATCCAGAGGGCTCCTAGTGATACATACCAGTACGAGGGCTTTTTGAACAGGTCCCAGCAGTATCGCGAGCTTATTGGCGCAAAAGCGGTATGCTGGCGCTGGTGCGGCCCAGGGTACGGCGCGAAGGGAGGCATCGCAATTGGGCAATGGACAAAGGTCCTGCAGCAGGCTGGTGGCAGCGGCCCAGACCATGTGCCATGCCAAATAGGATCCCTGGCCAAGTTTTCCGAGCTAAAAAGGGCTGGATGAGCTATATGGACTGCTTCATGCATGAAGAAAGCTGGGCGAGCTAACGACGTGCATGTCGATGCTACTCACGATTCGCTGAATTGCACACATGTTACCACTGCAAGAACCAGGGGGGGGTACACTCAGTAGTCACAGTAGTCAGTACTACATGATTTCGACAAAGACATGTCTGCTAACTAGCCATTTGGCCCTTGTATCAGTAGTAGGTTCGGAGCAGGTTCGGATTGCCTAAAAGAGGTCCACCAGATAAATAGTCATCGTTTTTCTCTTTTTGCTGTAAGCGCTGAGTTTCCGACAAGTTGCGGATTAGTCTGTCCCAATTATACCCTGCAATTTATTATGCAATGCAACACCACCCTTTCAACGGCATTCCGCTCCTCGCCGACCGCCCTATTCCCCCGCCTCTTGACTTTTTCGTTCCCCCCCGGCAACTGACCTCTTATTTTTGCTTTCTATTCGCCATTAATCTATTCTGCAATGCCTGCAGCCACCTAGATGGCTACTGCGTCAAGCCATTGTTGCATTAGACTAGGCGAGGGAGAGGAGCCATGCAAAGTACAGTCCACCGCCACTACCACTGCCCACTCACACAACGTTGGATGAATGATGAATGGCGTCGGTGTTATCAGGTTCGCGAGGGGCCCTGCACGGCCGCTCTAAAGAGCTCGCATGTAAAACTGCCGTGTGACCGGTGGACATGAGGCTCTACCAGTAGAACCGCCCCAAACTTGTGTACTGGACCACATTGTAATCCGTTAAATCACCAGTATATATAGAAGCTAGCGGTCGGAAACGTGCGCGCAACGAGACATGCCAAAATCTATGCTTTTTGACTTTTTGCGAAACATATCCGTATAAAGAAGCCGATTCAAAAGGCTATTTTCCAGCCTTTCCCGCTCCCCCTCTCCACCCTTTGCCGTGAGTCACGGCACTTGCAAGAAACAAAGACACCCATCCGAGACCCATCCTCCATTGCCTGAGGGGAAGGACTAGCGGGAATGGGCTCCGACGTTGACACTGATAGCAATTAAAGGAGGAGGATGAGGAGGAGAGGGGGGGGGTTCAAAGAGGGGGGAAATAGAATGGCAGGTGGCACGAAGCATTCAGCAGGAGGACATCTTGCAGCGATCTAAGAGGCACAGCATTTACCTGCGTTGCACCGCAGAAGTTCCTTGTGCATGGCAATATTTAGCGAATGTGCAGCTAACATGGATGAATATTACTTGGCGCGCCGCCGCCTCTGGTTTGGGAAGAGGAGGGAGCTGCAGCGACCGCGGAGCAGATGGACAATACCAATTCAGAGGGAAAGACCATGACGGCGGACAAACAATGCTAACTACCGACCGACACAGATCCCTTTGTGTGGGTAGGGCCTACAGTACGGATTACACTCGGGTATCTTGTAAGGATAGCAAATGAGAACTCAGCTTCCGCAGCGATAGCAGCTACGAATAAAATCAAGCATCGTAGATACAGCTCTCTACCACGCTACAGGGGTCATTTGCACTGAACATTTGTATAAGACTGTATCTTCTGGTATTCCTGGACAGTGGGTATAGCAACCGAGGTGTAAGCCCTCCGCACACAAAGGAATGAGTAAAGATGGAAATCCCAGATGCGATTGATCAGCAGACGAATACCGAGTATTTGTGTGCGAGTTGACCTTTTTCTTTTGGTCACCGAGTCAGTCTCTGTCTACAGATGTAAGTCTGACAATTGGTTCAACGGTCGCCACATTGCAAGACAAGAAAAATCTGACAGCAAGCAAATGCTGGGTGTACTGGTAAAGGCCAACGAACTTATTCCTAGCCACTTGCCATTGTGCGTCTTTTCCTTTCCCGTTCTGCAGAGTGACCCCGGGTTCAGCTTCTGGCGATCCTTGCAGCTGTTTTACACATGACTTACACAGCAAGCCTCATGGGCAACCCCAGTCTCTCAAGGTCCCACGTTTGCGCCACAACCTTTTCCGCCATTCCAAACGACAGCAAGTTAAGTGTGGGAGAGAATACTCCGTACCCTGTTGAGATCCATCTATCAGTAACTCTCTTGTTGAGGATTTGGCGAGATCAAGTGGCGGGTGGTCCGTGGTCCGATCTCTGCAATTTATTCGTATCCGCGACATGCGTCAAGTTTGCTCAGATTTACAACAAGTCTCAGTCTCAATTCCAGCCCCCAAAGACGATAGAAAAAAAAAACGAATGTCCAAGAAATGTCGCAAAAGAGCTGTAGAAAATGGACCTTTTCGTCCTTCCCCTGTCATGAGAGCGGGAGAGACAAAGTGCGGACGGATCATAGTATGGTGGCATAAAAGTGGGGGAGGGGTGCCGTCAAGCCACAGACTGGAGGCAGGGGTCAGAAAGTTTTCATAGTGGCACTGTGTTACACTGTGTCGCATCGTGCCTCACTGTGCCTTTCTGCCTCGCTCCCTCGTTGATTACCAGACGCAATCAATCAAGCAGCCACGGAAGAAGAGTGCGCCGAATCCTCCATGGCATTTACAAGAGCATGCATGGCCACCAGCCGAGCAAGCAACCCAACCCACACCTTCATCATCGCTCCCCTTGCTGAGGAGGCTAGCAGGCAGGCCCTGGACCATGTCGACTCTCCAGTCTGGTGCAGCGTCCCGGCTCTTCCTATGCGGTACGAGATAGTTCTCGCTCTCTAGCCTTGCCATTGCTGTGGCCTAGCCTCTATCTCTGCTCTTTACGACTTGGACAAGTACAGAATCCGTCTCTGAGTCTAGCCTTTGGACTGAATATTCCTTTGACATCCGGCATCACAGTGTAGCAAACTCGACTTGCGCCAGCCAGTCTTACTACTGGTATACACGGCCTGCACGCCAGCCTGCTGTTTTTCACTTGTCGACCATCACTCGGCATCTGCGGGTAGAGCCTAGACATGCATGCGTCTGTCAGAACCGGGGGTGCACTGGAGTCTGGAGGAGAAACACCCTTGAAAGCACCATTTCTGTGACTAGTCACCACAAAGCCAGGGTTTGTTGCCCGGGGTCAAGTGATGCCCAAGCGACCAATTTCCATCATGCCCAATCGACGAGCAGCAGTGAGCCTGCTCCTTGCTATTGGCGAGCCACGCTTTCAACCGCTAGTTGCAAGCCACGCCGGCCGCCGCCATCCTGCATGGGACAGATTGCCGGGCTTTGCAGAGTGTCAAGGGCGAAAAAAGAGCAGATTTACAGTGGAGTGCAGCATGGAGAAAAGCCATGCCGCTCGCTTGTGGCTGTCTTTTTTGCTGTCGACCTTGCACCCTTTTATGCGAAGCGAGGGCACGCATCCATACTGGGTATTCTGATTACAATCCCTGTAATACTGTCCGGAGGCCCTAGTCTCGGAAATCAACGTCGTTGATTGATCATTGGCACATTGCAGGGCCCCCCGTTTTGTGTATTGCGGCGCAGAGACGCACACATCAACTGCAAGTCTGCAACGCTAAACTGGGTCGGCCCATCCATTTCTGTACAGTATGTATGTCGAGGTCGGATCAGAAAGACTTGCAGATCCTCACCGACTCATTCAGAACAGCATTTGCGGCGCCCTAGTTCAGCCCAGCAGCGAGTCTCGTGATAGCCTGCAGCAGCCCTTTCACCCACTACGCTGTGGGTTTCGGAACGCATCTCTTTGCCAAAACTTGGCGCAGCATGGCCCGCAGCTCAAAGAAGACGCCTTGATGATGAATATGGCAGCAAACTAACTGCTGTGCAACCCGGGGACGGACTTTGCCACGGACCAGGCTGCGAACAAGCACCTCCGGAGCTAGCTCCATCAATGACAGTTTGCTAGGATTCCCACGGGTGGCCCTTTTTCTTAATATGTACGGATTACAGTGCGTCGTCTTCCGCCATGATGCGATAAGCTACAGAAGCCATCACCCGGCTAGGCAAGACACTTCCCCGCCCCGTCACAGCGCTCCCAGCCTGCCCCACGAACCGAGCCGGACCCTGGCAGCTTGGCAGCTTTTGGTATTCTCATCCTGATCCAAGGCTGTACGGCCCGCAGCTTGCTCCGAGACAACCAGCAAAAGAAACCCTTGTCATGTACGCCGACTGGTAGAAATGCTACCGGGAGACGAGACCGAGAGAAGAAAACGACCGACCGACGGAGCTTCGTTACTAAACGTCACGATGCTACCACACCCGTAATACAGCTCACAAAAAAAAAAAAAACGCGGCCCGGTGTACATCCGGGATAGTGTACCTGGTTCGGGCAAGAAAAAGTTCCACTACACCATCTTGCCGAGCAGATTGCAACTTTGCTACGGCGCATTGACAATGGAACACCTGGTGCGCAAGAGCTCTACCACCAAAACATGGCCTGCCGGAACGATGCTGTGTGTGATGCTGGTGAAGGCGATTATTGAATAATCACTGCAGCACTTGTCACACTGGTCGCACCTCAAGCACAGCGACAGCCTCATCATGTGACTGCAATCTGCGACCACGAAAACGTCACTTGATACCGCATCACAATTATTGGACGTGAATTGTACTACACGGCAACGGCCGCGATATTTCCGGCGTGAATGGGTGTAACTGAACCTGCAGCGCAGCCGCCTTCCCCTGCTGCTGCCCACGTGGATGAACAGTTTTGAGTTCGTCTCCCCTTGTAGCGTCGCATACGGAGTAACTACAATACACCCCTTGAAATAATGTAGCCGAGGTACGAGTACCCACTCTTCCGGCGCCGAAGTCACCGGAGCTGTTGATCCGTACCGCCTTAACAGCGGACTATTATTACTCCGGCCCCGCTCGTCTCTGATTGGTTAAAAATTCGTAACCACTACTAAAGAGCATTTCAGAGGAGGAAATTCTTTCGTAGATATGCTACTGTTATTATAGCTAAAGGGGGGTACACAGGGTACTACGATACATTAAGATACTTTTTTTTATATGTGATTTATTAGTTATATTAAGTTCCTGCTTATAATAATCTTACTCCACGACCCCCTTACTCCTGCACAGTTAATTAGCTGCACTATGTGGGCACAGGTATCACGCTAACATTATTTCAAGGGGAGGACTGTACACTTGCAGAAATTGTTTTCGAGTATTAGTGGCGTTGGGAATTTGCTACTAATAATCAACGTGCACCCGGCGCAATACAACTCTAACTAGTACTAATATAGGCGCACGGGCAAAGCGAGAAGAGGGTTGGAGGGGTCGGTCGAGCAATTATGCTCCCATATGGTGACACTTAGCAGTACTGGTACACATACTTCGTACATATGTACTGCACCACAGCGGATGTGGAAAGAATGGAGTCGGAACTTGGGTTGCACTGCGCTGACTACTGCGCTCGTTCGATCGCTTGTTCGGCGTGGGCCACTTTCAGGGAAAAGGATATCGGAAAAGGTCCCCCGCCGGGCCGCCGCATAACCACCAAGGCATGAATCTACAAATTGGAAGCCGGCCGCTTTTTCTATGCAATGGAGAGGGGCCTCTCATCCATGCCACGAGCGGATATGTTTATTCGAATAGCCTACCAGCCCCGCCTCAAGAGTGGCTTTATTTCGCGCAAACCCTTCCCTCGCTCGAGAAGAGACAAAGGCGGCCGGCCATTGGAATCGAAAAGAAAAGGAAGGCAGTATATAACGCCGTGAGATTGCGTTGCACAAAGAGCTAGCGGGAAGGGCGAGGAGACGCAAATTGAGCAAATGTGACATGTCTTCATCTGGTCTTCCATGTGGACGCCAAGTCAACCTACAGAACAAGATCTAGGCGGGAGCAATCACTTGCATAATAGAGTTTCAACGGTGCCGGAGGCGGGCCAAACCACTCGTGGCAAAAGAGAAGAAGGAAGGGCGGAGAAAGAAGAAGATGGTGCGAGCCATGTGACGAGTCAGGATACACGCTGAAGAAAGAAGTGCACTACTTTTTTTTTTTTTTTCTACATGGCTTTACAAATACTGGTACGGGCTGAGAAACGCGGCTTCTTGAAATCGGCAGCATGGGGGGGCAGAGCAGAAGCGAGTCTCCCAGCTCCCTGCTATATAGCACTCAAAAGATGGTGTGAATGGCACAACAGTTTATAATTTAGGCCGTTTCAAGAAGGAAGTGGCGTAAGCAAATGGAGGGGACCAGGTGGCTGCAAGCTTTTCGTGGAGGCAACCCCGTTGTTATCGATGGACAAGTAACCTATCACTTTTGCTTTTTCCCCTCGCGTGGCTGTCGTTTTAATGCTTGGCGTTTTTTTTTTCTCTGGTCGATGAACCGCAAAAAGGTATACCATACGACTTTGAACTGCCAATGTTGGCGCGCCGGTTTGTGCGGCTCTTTCTAGACCGGTCGACAAACTAACTATCAGTATACGGAGACGACACACACAAGCTATCCAGTCGATCCTGCAAGTCACCTTGCATGGCCATGGGTGGAGGCGCGAGCACAGACGATGATCCTGGCTTCTTGTCGTCAAGTGAATCTATGGTCCAGTGCAGGGTAGGCAAAGACGGTGAGGGATCGACTGAGGCTGGGAAACTTTAGTCCTCTGTGCACAGAAGGCGGTAAGCCACGCATGGTGGCGCACACTCAATTGATACGACTGTGATGCTACCAGGGTTGGAAAAAAGTCAGTGACTATTTTGATGACTGGTGAGTGACTGGAAAAGTGGGGCTGACTAAATGATTTTAGTTAGTGGCTGGTAGTCAATAGTCACGGTTACTATGACTAAAGTTAGTCATGACTACTAGTCATTGACTTTAGTCATTTAGTCATTAAGTCACTTTTAGGACCCTAAATGAATGAATGAATAAAAGTGACTAAAAGTGACTACTTTAATATAATTAATTAACTAAAATAGTTATTAACTTTTTAACTTTATATTCTAAGACTATAAGCTATATTATACTTAAAAAAATTTATTATATTATTAAAATATTATTATAATATATTATTATAATATTAATTATATTAATATAACTTAAACTTTTTATAAAATATTATTATAAAAGTATTATTTTTTAATAGAATAAAATAATATAAAGCCCTACTTTTTTATTTTAATAACCTTATTTTTAATATTATTATAATAAAATTAATTAATATATTTATTTTATCTTTTAATTATAACTTAACTAATATATAAATATTATAGTTATTATTAGAATAGGGTGGGTTGGTTTTAGTGGTCTTAATTAAGTAATATAAAAAGGGTTCTATTTATATATAATTAAGGCTATCTATAGTTAAGTTACTATAGCCTCTATAGCTTATAGATAAAGTAGGGCGAATTAGCTCTTCTAAAGTATAACTAGCTATTACCTAAGGCACCTATATAATTAGCTGCTTAAGCTAGTGCCTTAAGTGATACTAGTAAAATCTCTCTATAGCTTAATTCTAGCTAATTTACTTAAAAATATAATAAAAAAAAAGAAAAATAATAAATATACTATCACTAGTACTTTATTCTTCTAGTACTAGCCTCCTCCTACTACCGCCACTATTAGCGCTTATATAAAGGAAAATCTACTTCTTCCGTTAGAGGGGGGGTCTTCCCATTTACTATAGGGAATATAGTACTCCCCCCCTTTAGCCTATTAAAGGCCGTAATCCTAGCGTTAGAGTCGTTAAGGGCTCTAAGAGAAAGCGTCTAGAGAATATTATAGTAAGTAAGTAGCCACTACTAATTAGTTCTAGCTAGCCTTATTAAGAGAAAGCATCTTAAAAATATTATAATAAATATATAGCTACTACTAATTAATTACTAGCTTCTTTAAAAAAAAGGCTCTTAAGAGGAGGTATCTTAAGAATATTATAGTAAATATATAGCTATTATTACTTATTCTTAGCTTCTTTAAGAGAAGGTATCTCTAAAATATTATAATAGTTAATCTCTCTTAGGCTATTACCTCCCCTAATAGTCTTAGATTTTAACTATATAATTAAGAGAGGCTATAATAGCCTCCTTTAATTATACTAGTTAAGACCCCTAGTTAAGGCGAATTAGGGCCTACCTTCTCCCTTATACCTCTCCCTCTCCCTCTCTACTTATCCCTTAAGGTAAATATTTAAGATATTCTCTTTAATTAGGGTAAATAAGGCTTTATTTAGTAATACCTTTATTATTATATTAGTTAGGTTATTATCTTTATTAATCTATTATATTTTAGTAGTTTTATAGTATTTATAGCTTTACTAAAGTATTATAATATTAATTATTAGGTATTTTTCTTTTATTATACTAAGCTTAATAAGGTACTTATATAAGAAGTATAAATCTATTAGTAGAATTATTAAGATTAATAAGATCTTAAGTTCTTTTATAATTAAAGCTAATATTAAATTAATTATATAATTAGTATTAGTTCCTTATATTATAATATATAATTCTAATACTAGAGCACTTCTTATAACTCTTTTTAACTTAGTTAATAACTATATTATAATATTAGCTTTAATTTAAGTAGATTTATCTTAGTCTATTATCTCTTTATTACTTATTATAATAATATATCTAATCTAAGAACTTAAGTCTTTATTATTAGTAAATAATTTATTAATAAAAA
>JAEIJG010000478.1:0-26209 GCA_037289395.1 Beauveria scarabaeidicola
ATACAGTGGCGGCCACCATACACTCGCGGCCACCTCTATTAAAGGCACTAACTTTAAAATAAAATAATTAATTCTAGGAAATAGTTATAAAAAAATTAATAATCCTCGCTAGCAGTAATAAGGCGTTATAATTCCCTATTATAACGTTTAACCTCTTTATAGTATACTTCTTCTTATCTTTTCTACTTTATGTTAGCGCGGGCTACCTTCTTACGTGCCTTTTTAAGGTCACGTTACTTATAATCCTATACTATTATTTAGCCCTTAGCGGCTATTAAAATTCTACCTAATTATATATAATAATTTATGCTATTATATCTCTTATAAGCATTTTTTTATATAGTTTTAATTTCTATAAGCTAGGTATTTAAATTTATTCTTTTAGAGGCTATTAGTATACTATTATACTAGATCTAATAAGCCTAGTCTATTAATTTATTTATTAAGTCTATTAATTCTAGTATCTTTAGTAAAGCTTTAAAAATTTACTTAGTAGACGTTAAAAGGTATTAGAAACTAAGGTTAATTATTCTTAAATTACTTAGTATTTAGAATAGCGATAAGAAGAGCTACTAACTATAAGGCGTAGCTAGTGGTGATAATAGCGGTGCTTTGTCTTTATCTTTAAATTCCTTAGGATATAACCTTCGTAATTTGTCTATAATTATATCTAGTTAATAGGGCTAAATTCCTATTTTTTTAAAGGCTAATAAAATTATCTTTTACTATATTATAAGATAGCGTGTGTTATTAATAATATAGAAGAATTTAAGCTTTATTAATATATTAAGGCCTTTATAAACTAGCTTTAAAATAGCTTAAGAATAGTGGTATTTTAATAAAGAAAAAACCATTATATTAAGTAGCTAAAGTAAATATATTAAATAAGGAGGTAGGCTAAATACTAGGATATTATTCTCTTCTACATATATTAAGAATTTATACGTGTGGTAGGAGTAGTGGCTATTAATTAATAATAGGCGCTACGCTAAAGAGCCTGTGTTTTTAGTGTGTTAATTAAAGAATTAGAGCTATTTAAAGCTAACCTTATTATTTAAATAACTAGATTCTATAACCACGATTACGGCGTTATCTAGGAGCTCTTAAACCTTATACTATAGGCCTAAATATATCTTAGCTTATACTATAAGGAAAGGCGCTTTAATAAAGTCCCCTCTAGCTAAAATTACTTTAATAGAGGTCGCTAATTCTCTATTAGAAGATATACCCTTATAAGAGGACTTTTTATCCCGTAGGCTTATAATATAGGTGCCCTAGGTACCCCTAATTTAAAAACCCGTCTTATCTATATTCTAGATATAGTTAGTAGCCACGCCCTTCTCTATAATAGCTTACTAAAGCTTTATAAAATATTTTTTAATTAAGTATTATTTCTTAGCGTCTTATCTTATAGAATCTTAAATTTTACCCTAAAAGATATTAAGTCTATAGCGTTTAATAAAGTTATTAACCTAGCGTAGTCTAATAAAATTAGGCTTAAGATTTTAACTAGAAGTGTGTTTTTTAATTAATATATTAGCTATAGCTATTATTTATAATTTTTATACTAAAAGATTTAGATTATTAAGGCGTATTATTATATTATAAATTACCTCTTCTTTAGGTTATTTAAGCTTATAATTTAGTAAATAGTATTTTTAGTGTAGCCTAATACTATTTATACGTCACTATATTATAGCACGTGAAATATAGAATTCTTAGGTAGTACGTTTAACTAGATAATTAGGATTTTTCCCTAAGAAAGATAAATAATTATTAATGTGATCTTCTTTATATTAAGCTAAAGAATTTATTTTTAGTGGAATTAACGCGTGTCGAAGTTAACGCGTTAAAAAAAGGTGGCCGCGAGTATATGGTGGCCGCCACTGTATCCAGCACCCAATAGCGAATGCGGTGGGTGTGTGGCACGTGTACACCGAATAACGCTTACTACTACCCTACCGTAGCGGAACCTTGGATTCAACAATAGCACGAAAGCCGCCGGGGAAAACTGCCAACATGCTTTTCAATGAGGAAATGAGAAGGAGAAGATAAATCAAAAAGTTAAAATATAACAGTGTTCATCATCCAAAATAGCAATATTAGCCATATGCCATTTCAGCCTACTCTTCAAACCCCGGATTACATAACCATGGCACATCGAACCAGCTTGCATGCCAGCTGGCAGACAAATTTTGCCCCGCCATGAGGCCACCCCACCAGAATTCAGTCGAACCTCGAACTCGGCCAACTCAGGTCCCAATCACCGTCGACTCGGGCCTGACTGCGCATAGGAACCATGGACATTACTAGTTTCGTCCTCCAAGGACGTGACAATGCCCTCGTCTATGGCGACTACTCCACCTATCACAGCCAGCTCTCCAAGCGTCTGCTGAGCTCGCGCAAGAAGCTGGGCATCGCTACACGCAACCGCGGCAAGTTTCACAAGACGGAAGCCATCACTTCTGAAAATATCGAAGAGAACCACGAGTAAGACTTTCGAATCACAGGCCAGTATCTCTCAAGATTTTGATCTGACTGTCATATTAGATATGTGCGCCTGTTACTGCTCACCAGCGAGCGGGCTTGGGCGCAAGCCATGTCCATCAAAGCTGCTCATGCGACAGGACGCAAGGGAATTGCCGGCCGCACCAAATCCCACATTATCTCTCGACTCAACCGAGCCGCCAACACTGCCCACAATCTTGTCGAATCCCTCTCAGAGACTGCCGTCTCGGGCGCCTCGACGCGCGATATCCTCGAAGCGAAAGCCTACGAAGCCCTCATTGTCGGCGCCATGCAGTTTGAAAAGCACGCCTGGCATCCATGCCTCGAGAGCTACGCCGTTGCTAGAGTTATTTACACAGCATTGACTACCAACGGAAACGGCGAAGTTTACAAGGACCTTCTTGCCGACACCATAGACCCTTCGATCCGATATGCCGCCTACCAGCTGAAGACGCCCCGCACCATCCCGATTCCAACTATTGCGCACAAGGCCTTTCCCGATGCCGATGCCGTCCTCGTACAGCAGATCAATGAGGTCGACCCCGATGCTCTGTCTGGAAAGTCCGACGCCAAGACTAGTCTTGGCAGCCCCGACAAGGCCCCCGATACCATTACCTGGCGATCACGCAAAGTGCGCATCGAAGACGCCCAAATCGCCCTCGCTTGGGCTTCCGTCAATGCTGCGAAGCAAAGTCTTGCCGAAGGCTTGGCCAAGGGCAAAAGCCGCTCTCCTCGCGAGGCTGCCGCTGCGTACGACGACATCTTGACGGCTACGCAGAATGCCGTGGATGCTACCAAGCAGGCTATTGACGAGCTTCGCGGAGAAGGCGTCGCGCAGAGCGATCCCCGCATGCAGAGCTTGCAAATCACCCGCACTGCTGTGAACTTTGAAATGATTAGCTGGAGAATTGGCCGCAACCGAGTGCTGACGGGAGAATCTGACGGCGCTGTGGAGGAGCACGGCCGATCCAAGGCTATCAAGAAGGTCAAGACGGAGGGCAAAGAGGATGACGAGTCTGGTCCTACCGAGCTCCCCATCTCGCGAAAGCTTACGAAGCTAAAGGAGAAGGCTGCTCTATACGACGGGACACTCCAAAATCTCGAATCCATCAAAGAGTTGCCTGGCGTGGCTGCCGATCAGGCACTTTCAGACAAGTTGGGTGCCTTTGTCGGCTATTTTGCCGCCCTCAAGTCCGTTGGCTCTGCCGCATTTCCAGCTCCTGGTTTCCAAATCACTAACAGTTCCTCAGGGCCTTGTCTATTGCTCGCTCGCACGCCATCATCGGCAACGTCGCCAACGCCCTCGCTCTCATCCAGCATGCCTCGGACCGCTGCCAGTTTGCCACCAAGCAGCTCCCCGAGACCCCCTCTGGCGCCGCTGCCGGCTCGCCCCCCAACATTGAAGTCTCCAGTGCCGCCGTCCAGCAGCTCTCCGACCTCGTCCGCGGCGAGCTCCGCCGCCACCAGGCCATTGTCCACGTGGATAACCTCCGCAAGGAGGAGCTCGCGAGGAGCACAGCCGCCCCTGCGCCGCTGGTGGAGCGCCTGCACCAGTACCCCGCTGGCGGCGTCGATCTGGACAACGTGGTCGAGTTTCCGCCGAAGAAGGCTCTTATCCCCGTCAAGCCCATCTTCCTCGACGTGGCCTGGAACTACATCGCCTACCCTGGCAAGGCAGCCGTCGCTGCGGCCACTGCCACCCCTATATCATCTGCTGCTACCGGGACGGCTAGTGAGCCGGCGCAGTCTCAGAAGAGAGGGTGGTTTGGCTTTGGGAGGTGAACTGTAGTCTCCTAGTCCAACACCAAGAACGGGTGATGCATAAAAAGTTGTCTATAGTAGCCTATTACACACGCTGCAGTGTTGATAAAAGACAGTTGATATTTAAAAGCGTGTACTTGCATGTTAACACTGAGCATCGCGATGTGAGATTCATGTCTTGGTTCTCTCTCCTCGCGAGATACCACAATCCGGTGGCACACCCATTTCTTCACAACTGTGATCACCCCGGGCTGTTTGGCTCCCAACATCACACATGACGGATGCCCGAGTTACGACTGTACGCGGTGTGCTACTTACTCTCCATATTTCAGGCCGCGCGCCGCCTGCAAACGAAGCAGTGGTTCATCACCAGCACCAGGCGCGTTGACTTGTCTCATTCCCATTCCAGCGGGAACCTGGGAATAAAACACGCCCCCCTCCAAAGGGAGGACGACAAAAGTCACCTTGTCTTGTTGATCCGAGCAATCGATCGTCATCCAGGCTCGCCCATTTTGATTTCCCCTTGGCAGGGAATTGTCAATGGAGGAGCTAGGCACGCAAACCACGCTTTTGTTCAACATGCAAAACCTCGAGACTTGTACAACATTCCTCCCCCTCTTGTACCTAATCAAGGGGGTCGCTACTTTCTTCATGACTTTGATTTTCCTTTTTTTGACCTCCCATATTCGGATTTCCAAGCCATCATTTAGATAGCCCAGTATAACCCGGAGAGCCCACTACAATCTACAACACACCTCACAATGGCACCACTGCCCACAACACCACCACCACACACATTCGTCGGGCGAGAAATACCACCCTTATGGAGCGCATATATGGCAGAGAACAACAATCCGACGGCCGCCATGTGCCTCGCCATCATGATCGTCACGCTGCTCGTCGTCGCGTTACTCCTGTGCACGGGCCGCCGCTGGCAAGAGTGCAACGGAAGCGGCGCATTCAGACGACGCATCTGCCAGCGCTGTCGAGACGTGGCCAGCGCGCGCGCGGCGAGACTTCGACTGTGTCAGGCGGATAGTGTAGAGTTGAGCACGAGGGCTACGGCAGAAAAGGACTTGGAGGGACCGACGCCATGGCATGGATCGAATATGCTCAACACGTCGTGGGGATGGATGAGTTGATGGTTATCCTGCGGAATAAACACAACTACCATCACTTTCACTTGCAGCTACATCTTTTGGAATACAATCATCTTTTTATTCGCCAAAATTTACATTTCCGGCTCTCCATGGATGTAGAGGGGGGAGGTGCTATTATATCATCATCTAACTTCAACATTTTGTTGTACATTCAAATCAAGAAACACGACACCCCTCCGTGCGTCCATGAAATCATCCGTAAAAGATATCTCTCAATGAGATTTTATGCTCCAACGCCGGTTCCGCAAACCATGATAATAAATGACATGGGTGAAGGGTTTTGAGTGGATAGCAGCAACGGCTGAAAGGGGATATGAGTACAGGAAAAATACAATGAGAAAATACATGCCAGTCTCTGCGCTTCTTCAAAACCCGGAACAACTGCCTTTTTACGAGTCGTTACAACAACAGATGTGAGTCTCTGAAGGGGCCATTTAAGGCTTGTTCTCGTCCTTCTTCTCACCATCGGTGGACTGTTGCTGCTCACCAGAAGCCTGCTCGCCCGAGCTAGCTTCGTTGCGGGCTTTGTGCATCTTATCGAAAAGGTTCAAGCTGGCAACCTGGAGCTCATCGGTCTTCTCCTTGATCTCGGCAGCGGTAGCGGTGCCCTCACCAGACTGGCTCTTGGCGATAAACTCACGAAGAGCAGTGATCTTCTCCTTGATACCGTCGGCCTCGGTCTTGTCAAGCTTGTCGGCATACTCGGTCAGGGCGCGCTCGGTATCATTAAGGACAGAGTCGGCGCGGTTGGCGGCCTCAATGGCGAGCTTGCGCTCCTTATCAGCATCGGCGTACTTCTCGGAGTCCTCGACCATCTGCTGGATCTCGTTGTCAGAAAGACCGGAGCCGGAGGCGATAGTGATGGACTGGTCCTTGTTGGTGGACTTGTCCTTGGCGTGGACGTGAACGATGGAGTCGGCATCGATATCGAAGGTAACCTCAACCTGGGGAACACCGCGATGGGCGGGAGGGATACCGACGAGCTGAAAGTTGCCGAGGAGCTTGTTGTCCTTGACGAGCTCACGCTCACCCTGATAGACCTTAATCTCGACAGCAGTCTGGAAATCGGCGGCGGTAGAGAAGACCTGGGACTTCTTGGTAGGGATAGTGGTGTTGCGGTTGATCAGACGAGTGAAGACTCCACCGAGGGTCTCAATACCAAGAGAGAGGGGAGTAACATCGAGGAGAAGGAGATCCTTGACCTCACCGGAGAGAACAGCACCCTGGATAGCGGCACCAATGGCGACAGCCTCATCGGGGTTGACCGACTTGGCAGGGTCGCGACCGAAGATTCCCTTGACAGACTCAGCGACCTTGGGCATACGGGTCATGCCACCAACGAGAATGACCTCCTGGATCTCCTTGGCTTGGAGGTTGGCGTCCTTGAGGGCCTTGCGAACGGGCTCGATAGTGCGGCTAATGAGAGGGTCAACCATCTTCTCGAGCTGAGCGCGGGAGAGCTTCATGTTGATGTGTTTGGGGCCAGAGGCGTCGGCGGTGATGAAGGGCAGGTTGATGTCGGTCTGGAGAGAGGAAGAAAGCTCGATCTTGGCCTTTTCAGCAGCCTCACGGATACGCTGGATAGCCATGCGGTCACCGGAGAGATCAAGACCAGACGTCTTCTTGAAGTCGGCAACTAGGTGGCGGACCAAGTGAATGTCGAAGTCCTCACCACCAAGGTGGGTGTCACCGTTGGTGGACTTGACCTCGAAGACACCGTTTTGGATCTCGAGGATAGAGATATCGAAGGTTCCACCACCGAGATCGTAGACAGCGACGATGCTGTCGGCCTCCTTCTCCAGGCCGTAGGCGAGAGCAGCAGCAGTAGGCTCGTTAACAACGCGAAGGACGTTGAGGCCGGCAATCTGACCAGCATCCTTGGTGCTCTGGCGCTGGGCATCGTTGAAGTAGGCAGGGACGGTGACGACAGCATTCTTGATGGGCTTGGAGAGGTAAGCCTCAGCAGTCTCCTTCATCTTGTTGAGGACGAAGCCACCAATCTGAGAGGGAGAGTACTTCTGGTCGCGAGCAGAGACCCAAGCGTCGCCATTGCTGTGCTGGACGATCTTGTAGGGGACCTCCTTGATATCGCGCTGAACCTCAGCATCGGTGAACTTGCGACCGATCAATCGCTTGGTAGCGAAAAGGGTGTTTTCGGGGTTGACGACGGCCTGGCGCTTGGCGGCGACACCGACAAGACGCTCACCATCCTCGGCGAAAGCGACAACCGAGGGGGTTGTGCGGGCACCTTGATTAATGGTTAGCAAGTATTGCGGTAGCTAGTGAGGATCAATTGAGAGCTTACCCTCGGAGTTTTCGATGATGCGAGGGACCTTGCCCTCCATGATGGCAACAGCAGAGTTGGTAGTACCCAGATCGATACCGATGACGGAGCCCTGAACCTTTTGTTCACCCTCAGAAGCAGCAGTCGACTCGAAGCGAGCGAATCTGGTTGCCAGAGGGGCTCTGAAGGCCGCCTGGCGGGCTGCCAGGGGGGTAGCTCGGGGAAGCTGCGAAAAAGTTAGCGACGATCTGGGTTGCGACCACTGGCAGAAAAGAGGTGAACCTACAGCTCTGTAAAGACGCGAAGCGAGCATCTTGTGTATTAAATGAGGGGTATTAGGAGAGAAAGAAAGGATAGAGCTCGCGCGACAAACAATGGCGCAAGGAGAGGGTGACGAGAGAATGGATGAAGAGTAGTGATGGAGGCGGAAAGGAAGAAGGGGAAGAAGGAAAATTTCTGGCGCAAAGAAAAAGCCACTCCTGACCCCCAGCCATAGAAGCCGACAGAAAGAGGCAATGAAGGGGCCGGGTCCACCCGTCGCTGGCGCTAGTGACAGCTGGAAAGGAGCGGATAATTGGTAAATCCGAGAAGGAAACCTTCAGAGCTGTGGCTGAACCTGGGGAGTCACAATCATTAGGGGCACGTGACCGGCCTCTGAACGTGTGATTGATTGAACACCTGCAGAAATTAGGGACAAAAGACACAAGTATGAATCATTTGATTTAAATGAGCAGTAGCATAGAAAGACCGTGTTGGACGCCAATGGCTTGTACATGGCTCCGTAGCGGTTGTATCGTAATTCCCGAGCTCGACCAATAGCTTCTGGGTTGGCTTCCGATGTCTATCAACACAAACGTCGGGGCTGCGCCTGTAGGCAAAGACAACCGGCACATTTTCCCACTTAAACGACGATGCAGAAACCAGAATCACCATGTCGAGTGCAATTCTTGTACCCAATCTCAAGATAGATGTCCGTTACGTTATCAGTGTCCACAGCCCTGCGCCCATTCACTGATCAGGTAGGTCAAGAGCAACTCAGATCTGTGACGTGGTACATATGTACCTTAGTACCTAGGTACCTACCTTAGTGATTACTAAGGGCAGGCCCCTGCAAGCCCCCCAGACGAGGGATGGGCTTTGGTGGAACTCTGGCAGCCTTTGGGGGATTTACTGACTGGGTGCAGCGGCCTGATGGCATTTCCAACGCCTAAATTGAGTGGCGCCAAGTTACCATCCTCCACTGTTGCCAGAGAGCTCGCCGCCCACAGTCTCTTTCCCCCCAGTTTTGGCTTTGCCAAATCCGAGGGACGTCATTTACTACCATCGCACGACCTTATCTTGACATTATTCTTTCGTCTCTACGTCGCCTCATCCGTCTCACCAAATTTCTCCATCATCACCCTCTCCAGCAAGGCTCTTGATCTCGGCCTGTTTTACCGACCTCTCGTGCTGTACCTTGCGTGCTCGCGCTCATTTTCGTGGCCTCCGGTGACAAGCGGCCCTAATACCCCCCCATCCTGGTGACTCGCAGTTTCAATTCTGGCTTTCGCCACCTGGTGGCACAGCACCGCCGCTGGCACATTGTTGCGGATAATCTCGTCGAGTCATCATGTTTGCGAAAGACGATGCAGCGTTGGTCTCACTAACGTCACTCGCCCGCCGCATCCATCGCTAACCAAGCATCCCTCCAGGTACTGCCACACCGAGAACATAGTTTCGAGCAAGCGGCGGAAGCATTATCAGATCCCGGTTCGCTCACAGTACGCATCTCCCAATCTCTTACTTCTCTGCCGCAGCCTTCGCTAACTGTGCAATCTCCAGGCATTGGCAACTCCGATCTCTTATTTCCGCCGAAAAACGTCACCTCATATATTTCCCCGGCGGCAATGGTAGCAATCATATCCAGAGGCTGAATACCTCGACACACGAATGTGAAACGATCAAGCTACTCACATTTGCACCTCGGTGTCTGGTCGCAGAGAACGGCTGGCTATGCTGCGGAAGCGAGAGTGGCGACTTTGTCGCGGTTCGTCTCGACGAAGGCAACGACAGCAGCAATCCCAACACGCCATTGAATTTAGACCCCGACGCTCGTCTACCATTGAACCCGGAATCTCGTGAGGAATCATTGCTTTCGCTGATTACGCAGGCGCGAAGATCAAATAAAAGCCTGATTGCGAAAAGCGTCAAACTAGCAAATGACCGGGTAAACTGCATCACCATGTGGTTTCCAGGCGCTCTCGCTCCTCCCGTCCGAGGAGCCTACACAGAACCCGTTGCTATCCTAGCCAACAATGACTGTACCGTCACCGTCATCAGTCTGGACGACTTTGATCAGAGCGACAAGACTGTCCCGCTCGACATCGTCACCTACCCCGATTATGTCAACCGTGCAACCATTTCCCCTGACGGACGCATCATGGCCGCAATCCTAGATGACCCTTATCTCTACATTCATGTTCGTTCCGAAAAGCCGCGCGAGTCAGGATGTTTGCCACAGCATACCTGGGAACTTCGCCAACGACTTATGCTCAAAAGCCAGAAGAAGGGCGACAGGGCAGACAGTCGTGGGAGTTTTGCCGCTTGCTTCTCGAACTCAGGGTCATATCTTGCCGTTGGCACGCAGCACGGAGTCATATCTATTTACGATGCCGAACTGTTGTTGGACACTGACACAGATCCTCTCCTTACAACCTTTGAATCGTCGCGACCCCGAAGCGGCCCAGGTGCAATCCGCGACATGGCTTTCTGCCCGGGCCCATTCGATATTTTGGCTTGGACAGAAGACCGTGGTCACATTGGTATTGCTGATGTGCGTGCAAATTTCATCGTGCGCCAGATAGTAGACATCAGTGCCGAGCCCGACTTTGAGCATATCAGCATCTTTGACCGCAACACCATCGACCCTAGACTGCTAGACGGTCAGAATACTTCAAGGAGAGAAGGCAGTCAATTAGTTCGGGTTGGTCTGTCCGCCACCAGGCGTCAGGGAGATGGCCGTATTGACACCTTGAATCAACCCCTCACACCGAGTGAGACGATGGTGCTGGAGGCTATACAAGGGGACCGTCGCCGGCGAGACAGAATCACGCAGCGGACCGACGGCGGAGATACCACCATGACCGATTCTTCTTGGTCGTATCTGGCAAATTTACGTTCATCAAGCACCGAAGACGAGGTAGCGCGGCCGCGCCAGCGCAGTAGTAGTGTCACTCGTGGCAGCTCCGAGACCCTCAACTCGTACCGGGACCAGAGAGAACGAGAGAGACTCACTGACCGCGTGCGAAACATTCGGCAGCTTGCGAGAGATCCGAGCGACAGACTTCCTGGGCGTCGAGACCAGAGATGGATCGACAGGCTGGGCGAGACTGTCGCTGCTATGCGAGAGCAGCGTGAGCGTGACGGGGATCGACCTGATGCATCATATCTCAACGTCCTTGATATACTACAAGCAAGGGAAAGAAGTGGAATATCTGCAGGAACCACGTCAACTACCACGCCAACCACGACAGGGACGGCGATAGGAACTGGAACCGGATCTGGCTTGCGGCCTGCGACTACGGCAGCGAGCACCCTGGCTAACGACCAAGAGCGCGATGACTCGTCTCTGCTAGTACCTCTGGTCAACCAAGTCGTCAATCGGTGGGAGGAAAGCGCGATCAGAGGAACTCTCGTGACGGAGCACACAGGCCTATTCGAAGTACCACCCTCGCCAGACAATACTGCTGGACTGGCTTGGAGCGACGATGGCCGTACCTTGTAAGAAACCTGCTTTTAATCATCAACTTAACTCCATTACTGACAACGTATATAGATTCGTTGGAGCCCAGAATGGCATTTATGAGTTTCATATTAACACTCGGAGCCGACTCTACTTCCCCAGCATGCAGATGCGCTAAAGACGATCGGCCATTCTCGTCTTCAGTTCTTGTCCATTGTTCTTATCGTTCAATATCCTTTCGTTTACGACATTAGCATGCGCTCGTTACGCGGACACGGAGTTGCCTTTTGTTTTTTCGGACCTTTTTTCATTTCAATATTAGGTACATATACTATGTGCAAGCGGCGTATGATGGATGGACAGACCCATTGTGGTGGCTAGTCTCACGGTCACGAGGGAAACGTGTGGACTGTGTCGCGTTCGATACACAGTGAGAGGCCCTGCTTTGTGTCTCTCGACTTGTCTGTTTTTGGGTTCTTTTGCGGCGAGCAAGATCTTTGGATGAGATGTTGCAGAGCGGCTGTTGCATCAGCAGCAGTGCACTGTGGATTGGTAGTTGTAGAACTTGGGCGCAGGTAGAATACCCACGAGAGTACTGTTGATAATAGATTACAGACCCATCTATGCAATGTGATATGTATGTACAGCTTCTGGCCGTGTGCAGACCTCTAGATCTGCCAAGAGCCCCCAAAGGATACAAGAAGAAAACTGGTAGTGAAGAGTTACCAGAAAACATGTCTGCGAAACAAAGTTACATGACGGCCATGTGCCTCGTTGAAGCCGGCTGTTCATCAAGCCTTAGACGCCTTGTTGCCGTACAGCATCTCCTCCACCCTCTCCGCAATCGCCAACGCGCTCGTCAGCCCGGGGCTCTCAATCCCCAGCAGATTGACCCAGCCTCGGAAGCCCTCCTCCTCGCGCACCACAAAGTCGACAAAGCCCGCATGCTCCGGGCCCTTTAACTTTGGCCGCATGCCGGCGTAGTCGGGCGCCAGTGCCGTCGGATCCACGCCCGGCAGGTACTTGCGAATCTCGGCGACTGCTTCCCGCAGGCGCGCGGCGCCGCGGGGCGTGGCCGCGCTCAGCGCCGCCAGGTCCGTAGGGTCGCTGACCCACTCCACGTCGGGCCCGAAGCGCATGCGGCCGCCGAGATCGAGCGTCAGATGGGTGCCGAGGCCGCCGAGGCCGGGCTCCGGCACGGGGTAGATGAGGCGCGAGACGCGGGGCCGGGACGCGGCGTAGGAAAAGTAGCTGCCCTTGGCGTAGTGCAGCGTGAGCTGCCGTTCAGGTGCCGCGGCGGTGGTGGCGGCGGCGGCGATGATCATGTTGTGGATGTGCGCGGCGCCGAGGCCTGCGGCGTTGACGACGGTGTCAGTCGTAATGGTCGACGTCTCGCCCGTCGCGGCGTCGCGCACGTCCACCGCCCAGCCGCCGTCTTCCGGACGTACGCCGACGACGGGGGAGTTGAGCGCCACGATGCCGCCGTCTTGTTCAAACAGGCCGGCCAGACACGTCATCAGCCCGTGCGAGTCGACGATGCCCGTCGTCGGGCTCTCCAGCGCGCCCGCGGCCGCCACGACGCCCTCGCCGTCGCGCGCAACCTCGGCGGCCGACACCCAGCGCGTCGGGACGCCCAGCGTGTCGCGGCAGACGGCGTGGAAGCGCTCGAGGGCGGCGCGCTGCGCGGGCGTCTGCGCGACGATCCACTTGCCGGTGCGGCGGTGGCCGACGCCGCGCCGCGCGCAGAGGTCGTAGAGCAGGTGCTTGCCGCGGACGCACAGTCGCGCCTTGAGGCTATCGGCGCCGTAGTAGAGGCCCGCGTGGATGACCTCGCTGTTGCGCGAGCTCGTCTCGGTGCCAAGCGCCGTGTGCCGCTCAATGAGCACCGTCGACCCGGAGGAGCGCCGCGCGAGCTGCCGCGCAACGGCGATGCCGACGACACCGCCGCCAATGACCTGGGCAGAGAAAGAGTATCAGTTTGAGCACTTGAGCAGCAGAGTGTCACATCAGTTGTTTCTGATAGGCAAAGGTAGTTTCGAATAGGAGGCTTGGCATCACCGGTGTAGACAAGATCCGGTGGAGCAACCAACGAGGACCAGCGGTATATCATCATTGAAACCGGGCATGTTCAGAGATTGCTTTCCATCATGTAAATGAGGCCACGTGTAGGATGTTGGTAAAGATTGGAGCATAATGGGATATTTGAAACGTCGGCCCGGGTATGCTCGATGCACGAACGGTTAGGGCCCCATAAGCAGAGGGAACCAAGGGGGGGGGGGGGTTTACGTTTCATCCCTCAGCACGCCCCGGGCAGCAGCCATTCAAACACTCCCAATCGACAGGGTAAAGATGTTAATATGCAGGCTGCGAGGTAGAGGGGGGTGTATAGGTTAGAAAAAAGACATGAGATGATAGCAAACACCTACAGCATGAGTGAAATCGGCGCGCGCCGCCGCCGTCGCACTAAAGCAGGCTCGGGCCGTTGCAGAGTAGCATGTCTTTGCGGGCCGCGATGCCAGCGACGGTGTCGCTCGCCTGGCCATCATTGCGCGGTGACGTTGAGCTGGCCCGTCAATGCGGGGAGATGGAAGGGAACGTCGTGTGTAAGTTGTTGGGAGAGATGGGTTTTGGAATTGGCGCTTCGGCAACGGAGCGGACTACGTGCCGTTGGCTGTGGGGATCAAGGGACCCCCAGCGATTGTGGTCGATGCTCAGCGATGATGAGCAAACACTGCAAACGTAAATAATCGAGTTCAAGATAGACAAAGATATAAGAATGGGGGCTACAGAATGTGAGACACTTTTTATAAAGATGAGCGACGCTCGTCGGCGAATGGGAGCCGATGTCGCTGCGCCGGGCCATGTCGGACCTAGTTCCGTGAAAAACAACGGCCGGAACACCGATGCAGATCGCCTTGTCAGCTTCACTTGCGCCACGGATCATTGCATTCTCAAGATAGCAATACAGTACATTATGAGCAGCACAAAACCTATAAACAAACACTTGATGTCTAGCAAAGCCATTCGTACGAGGAGCATAAACTTCAATCGTCCCATCTATCGTACATTGTTCGTTACTCGCCCAAAACTCCAAATCATAAAATATGCAATTATACGCATCAGATCCTTTGCGCTCCTCGGCCGTTCGTTACTCTCAGGGTAGATCAACTGGTATCAAACATGTGCCTCGGCTTCGGCAGATTCGGCGGCGGGACCGGCTGTTGAACTTGAGCGACCGAGGCTAGATGGTGTCGGTGGCTCGTTTGATCCCTGGCTGGCCGAAAGCTCACTGAGTTGCTTTTCTGTACCACCGTTAGCATCCAGAGCAGCACAAAAAAAAAGTTCATTGGAAAGCGTACGTAGATCATGTACACGATGCTTAAGCATTTGGTTCTCTCTCGTGAGCATCTGCGCCTCTGCCTGGTAAAAGGCGCTCTCGTCACGGCCGCCCAGGGCCCAGTCGCCGCTCTCGGCGCTGATGGACGTGGATCGCAGCCTCGGGGACGCGCCGCGACTGGGCGTCCTCGAGCGGCGATGAAGGTCGGCGCGGGCCATGTCCAGAGACGGCCGGTGATGGAACACAGGCGAGCGAGGGTACGAGCCAACAGACGGGGTCGGACCGGGACCCTGCGAGACAGGGGGCGCAGGCCGATCAGAGACGGCACTACTGTCTTCGACGGACGCGCCGTGGCTGTTGCTGGGGTTGCTGGCTCGAAGCCGCTCGAGCTCGAGCTGCTGCTGGCGAATCATCTGCAGCAGCCGGTTCTGCAGAAAAAGGCGACGAGATTAGCAAAGCGCATGGCGGGGGTGCAAGAGGGGTGCGAGGACCAGACTCACGACATGAGCCTCCTGCTCGGCCTCGAGCTCCTGGTGCAGCTCTCCGAGGCTCGGGGCGCGGTGGTG
This sequence comes from Beauveria scarabaeidicola, assembly GCA_037289395.1. Lineage (NCBI taxonomy): Eukaryota > Fungi > Ascomycota > Sordariomycetes > Hypocreales > Cordycipitaceae > Beauveria > Beauveria scarabaeidicola. The sequence continues at coordinate 15,338 of JAEIJG010000478.1, forward strand.
CTGCGGGATGCCATGCTCCGAGACCATCTCGCCGGGGCCGGGGACGGTCGGGTCGTTGAGCTGCAGGTTCATCAAGACGTTGGATCGACGCCTGCCCGCGTTAGACGACGATCGGTGGGCGCGGGTAAGGGAGCCCGTCGACGAGCCTGCTGGTGCTAGGTCAGTATTATCACGGGCCATCCACACCATATCATCCAGGGTCGAGATGGCTTACGTGGAGAGAGCTCTCTGTTGAGGCCGGCGTTGACCGTGGCAGCCGCTTGCAGGGAGGTGGTCGAGGGTCCGCGAGGCGAGCCGGTAGGAGATCCCGACCGTGGAGGAACAGCCGACGTGTCCATGTGCGAGGTCATCATCGAGGGAGGATGCCGGCGTGGCGTGATGTTGATCAAAGGAACAGGGCTCTTTGTTCGTTTGCTCAAAGGTACGTATCGGGTGGCGGGGTGGTTGTGTTGCGTCGGCTGGTGTCGTTCGTTGTCGAGGGGTTTGCGGCGGATGGCGGTCTCACTTTTTAAAATCGATCAGAGGAATTGGGACGGATGAATGCGGCCATGACGTGGAAAGTGATAGTGAGTCGTCAACGGAATCCTCTGCATGTTTTGTCGGGTGCAAAAGTCACCAGATCCGACGTCAACGGCGGGGCCTCTCTGCCTGTGGCGGAGCTGCTTGGGAGGCTGGAAGCTTGGCCTACTGCTTCTCCACCAGGATGCTACAAGCTTGCAGCAAACGCACAATGGTCGTCATCTAGACTCTTGACTTTCATTCATCCCGATTTCCATTTCCTCCAAGTAAAGTGCGAATAGTCAAACTTGTCTGCTCAATAATCAAGTCATGTCGGTGGTCTCGTGGACGACTGTTCAGGATACACAATCCGGGCCCTGTCGCTGCGGCCCCAATACCAATTACAGCTTGCACTAAGAAGGGGTATATCGTTACTGATATCATTGGGAATTCCAATATCTTTAGTGTGTATCTACTTGTTTCCCCATTGACTTTGGCAGATTGGAATTGGCGCTCATTGTTCACGCAGACCTCAACCCACAAGTGCTTTGCTCCGGAGTATCTGACCCGAAACAAGTTGAACTTGTACTTGGTAGCAGTGGTAGCCAATAAAGTAAAAAGTGCGTTCCGAACCGTAGCCGGCATACTCGTCAAGGTCGATGGAACCATTTGCCTCTGCATCCGAATTCTTTCTTGGAAACTTGGGTCATGACGGGGCTCGTGGGAAACTCTGTGGCGATGCGGCATCATCATCAGTGGCAAATTCAGTATAGCCATTGCCGCTCGGCTCCGAAGTTTCACATGAACGATGCCAGTCACAATTTCAACGTCACTCATAGCAAGGCCCTCGAGGCTGCAGTCGCCGAGTCCCCTTGGTTCTCTGCATTTGTCTTCACTGAGAGTGCTCATTCGATCGGGCTCGGGTTATGCTCTCCAACTGCAGTCAATTACCGTACAACATGGTCGGAGTGAGGGAGCATTGTTGCCGCGAAAAGTCAGCCTCCAACATTGGACGGCTGCGGCAAGGAAACCCCTTGACTGCTCTCTCCGACGGACGACTCGGGCCGGCAGAACACTCCCTACAAAGTATTATGACTGGATCTGCGATGGAAGTCATCCGCGCAACTGCATTTGATTACAATGATACGGTACTCGCCCCTGCAAAAAGCGGCAGCCAGCCCTGCAAGGCCTGCAAGTGCCGGCCAGGGCCACCATGATGGAATTGAGCTTCCCGTCCAGGGTCGCCAAGACGATGAACAGTCCCGCAGACTCGCCAGCAGGCTTCCCTTTTTAGTCTGGGATTTGCAAACTTGATACAGATCATCTGATGATTGATTCATGGGTATCCAGGGAGACGAGGGCATTACCCGTAACAACGGCGCCCAAGTCGTCCCGTCTTACACACCACTATTGCCGTGTGCTACTTTTGGGCACAGGACGATTTTCAGTTCCAATCACCGAGCGCGAAATCAGCAACGCCAACCTTTGTGAAACCGTCGGGATTCTATTCATAGGAGATGGCCACGTTGTTGCTGTCGTCTTTGTGCCCATTTTCCCCTCTTCATTGTTTGCTGTCCTCTATGCCCCCCTTCTTCCAACTCCAACCCACCCCCATCCGTGAAACAAAGGGAATTCAGAGTCAAGGCATCCAGTTTCTTTCCACACTACGCCCCCAAACCAAAACACGATAATAAACAAACAAACAAACGCCCTACCAAGATTGTGAACTGGGCGCATTACATTGACTTCAATATCAGTCATGCTATGAGGAGGGGTATTGTGTGCACGTCATCTTCTCACGACACAACCACGTGCTGGGTCCTAACTAGTACCCTGTAAATAGGCCGTGGAAGCAAACAAGCCCCGATCGATGCGTTTCGTTTCTTTGGCCGCCCCGACAACGCTGAATATCTTTGTTTCTTTCAAAAGTAACACGCAGCTTTGATTTACAGAGGCCAAAAGAAAAGCCAATATGGATAAAATGCACACTGTCATGACGCGATGTTGATGACAGGGATGTCACGTATCGGGCGCGGGCGTTGTTGTTTGCTAGGTACGGAGTAGATTCCGATAGATTGGGCTTGTTAAGATAATCATACATACAAGCGATCAACGAGCGCAATCCTGGGACCAGTTCAACATGAGACAAACAGGAAACGGCTATAATTAGAATTCAGGAATATCTCTGTCTTTTCAGGAAGGTTTTAAGGGAAATCCTGGACCTCTGCTCAGACGGTCTGGTCAATGATCATTGGCAGCCGTCGTACCAGTACACGGGACGCTCTGGGAATGCGCCGTCAAGCCCTCGCATGGCTTGAGAGGAGAAAAAAAAAAAGCGCAGCCTGCGACAGTATGCTATGACGTTCCTGCCCGAGCCCGCCTTCCCGTCCGTCAACCATCTACAAATAGCCTGTTTACTAATTAGTTAGTCAACTTGTTGAGGCACTGCTCGCTGGGAGGGAAAAAGGTCCGAGCTGTGGAAGACAGGCTTCATCCTTGCAAACAGCGGGCCCCCTTTCATCCTCTATGTACAGATTAACTTATAAAAAAAGAGATATCAGTAATGTAACCAACCCATGGGACAAAGTGTCCATGAGATGCCATCTCGTCACGAGTAATGGTGCGTACAAAAGACGGTCGCCGGCGGGATGGGATGAAACGAGGGGTGGACTTTTGCAAGGCCAACATGGGCAGCCTTGTGCGACATGAACGATGCCAATGATTGGGGAAAAGGGAGTACTAAGGTACTAATTAGTAAGGGCAGGGTTGATGCCGTCACGTTTGAGAATTATTACCAGGAAGATGCATATCAAAAATATGCTTTTGGGCAGAAGGCGCGCAGCAGAGTACAACGGACGGGACGGAGGTGTTTATTTTAGCTGCAGCACATGGCTCTCAAGCCAAATGTGGCGCGTTCGTGCAACCGGCTGCATGAATGAATATCTTGTCAAGGTTGAGCCAGACGTCGACCCGCGACCAAACCATGGACGTGCATCTGCCATTGTGATGCAAAACGTGGCGTGTGCTTGTGCGACTACAAAGGACCAATGGGTGCACAGACATAATACTGTATTACACTGCCAGAGACGTTTCTCAGACGGGCAACCTGCCAGCAACAGAGCTCGCGAGAACGGCACTGACACACAGCCAGCATGCTGAGGGAGCGGGGAGCAGTGAGGCTTGTTATCATTATCATTAGTAGTAATCTGTCGGAGCCTCGGGCAAGGTTGGGTGAAGCTAATGTATGTACGGAGTACATGCCGAGTAGCGCGAACGATCCACAGGATGCTGGCGGCGGAAGCATGAATCCGGTGTTGCTCGTTCCTCGCGACAGACATTGGATAGATAGATATCCGTAGAGAGATAGTTAGCCTGGGACGCCAGTGGTCGTACTCGGTATGAAGAAGGAACAAGGTGTTTCAGTATCAGTTGTGCTTGCGCTGTTGCCATGTACATACTGTACCAGTAGGTCAAGGACAAAGATGATGAGTGAGGTGTTGCAAGTCTGAAACACGTCTCTTGCCGGTGAGACTCCTGAACTGTACTTTACAACGAATGCCGACCCCTGTAGACGGGACCTGAGCGTACCAGTAACCAGAAATGGGGTTGGAAGGCAGGGTAGCCCACTGCAACGGTAATTTTGGATGCAATACTCCGTATTTAGGCTCAAGTCATCAAATTCCGAGTCTACCCAGTAAATAAGTGGCATCCTTTTCAACCATGTCGCTGTTAAGTTGGTTGTTTATAAGCGAGCAAGTAGCGTGCCATCATGAGCACCATTGCGGTCCACGGCCCACCCACGCGTTCAATACGGGTGTCGGTAGTTGAGAGGGGCACACGATCAAAGAGTGAAACAAGGAGACTAGATTTTTCATCAGATTCAATCTAGTTTTTGTTGGCACCTGTAGAAACCTAAGCTGACCAAGGTGTTGGAGACTGGCATAGCCGTGAGGAACACGACTCTGTATGATTACCTTGGTTTTTCTTCTTCTTCTTTGGTAGTTTGGTGGAAGCAGATACGGATACTTGGTACAGAATTGACCGCAACACCAAGATTTCGTAGACTAGCAGTGCAAGCGTGACAATTGGTGCCTGAAGGTGACGCGAGGTTTTCGGGTCATACCAAGCTAGTTTGGGTCAAGCTTCGACGCGAACCAGAAAAAGAAAGAACTACCAGTAGAGTTTGCTGTGTATTAGTGTATTAGTGGGTGAAGCTGTCAACCGAGGTGGCAAAGGATATGAGGCCATTAGTGAAGGAGACGGCAGAGTAGCGTAGTCTGCAGATCGTCAAATCATGTAATCAAGATCTGGCGAGGCTCAGTGGTCGGTAGAATGGCGAGTAAGTTGATACTGCGCATGACCTTTCATGGCATATCATCAAGGATCTGACGAGGGGAAAGGAGAGGTGGTTTTTGAGCGCAGTTGCAGCCATCTGGGTAGATGCATGACAAGACATGACAAGACATGGGCTGAGGTGAGATGCAGCATTGCCAAGCAACACGGGGTGGTTTATTAGACGCAAGTGGGCGGGCCAGAGGAACAAGGGACAATTTTGGCCAATGAGCATTGTAAAAATGTGATGATTGAGCGTTTTAAACAGGCTGGCGATGGCCGGTAGAGGGGCAGCAGGATCGGGATTATTGGACAATGGCATTCCAGACAAGAGGCGACAGGGCCGGATGCATCACGGCATGAATTTCTTGGTCTTTTCTTTTGTCAGTCGCGCGAGATGACGCATTCCGAGTTGCAGCAACAAGGCGCCGGATCGGTAACTGGACGAGGCAGGTGAACAAGATTGGTGTCGGCAAGAGGACAATAGGACAATGGGCCATTGGCGTCGGAATTCGGGTTAGCGCCATGTGATTGAGTGGCAATGGTCCATGGATGATGGAGTGGTGATGGGGTGGAGATGGATGGCCGACACCCCCGGAAGAGCGCCCCGGAGTTGACTGGAGCAGGCGAACGCGGTGGAGGGGGATTTGCGCTTGGGTCCCTGTAAAAAAGGTAGTTAGCTTACCGGTTTGATGAAAGAGGGCAATTCATGTTGGTCGGGGGAACTGAGCCAAAGTGATTGATCGTGAGAGAGACATGAAGGAAGAAAGCAAGAGGGAAAAAAGAATGAAGAAGAAAAGTGAAGAACAGATAAAAGGACGTTGGGCGGAGGCGGGCACTAAGGCAGGTACGGCGGGCGGCGCAAGCACAAAAAGGTGGCATCGGCATATTTATTTGGGGCACGACATTGTGTAGGCAGGCTGGGAGATGGCACAGTGCATCACTGCATGCGGATATGCACCCCGTCTCAGTATGGAATCTATGGATAGACTGTGCGTACGGACCGTCAAGTTTTGGTTGGCTAACTATGGAGCATGCGGACGGACATTGCCGTACGGAAACATTATCTAGGTACGTGCATAAGAGTAAACAATCTCTAACAGTGCACTGATGCGTGATAGGCAAGGCCCAGAGTAATGCATGCATCCATGCGTGCATGCGCATGCACAAGGCCTGTATGCACTCCTTGTGCAGCTTCAGGTTTGGCATGGACTTGCGCCAAAGTGCTCGTGTGTAGGCTGTGCGTTGGTCAGCTCATTCGTAAATTGTTCTGATGGTTGAATTTTCAACTTGTTGCAGTGGCCGTTTGCATCGCCTTACTAGTTACTACTGACTGGTATACCAGTATTGCCATGTTGTTATTACCATGTTATTATTACCGGTGCCAGCCGTTATAACTATTATCAGTCATGTACCAAGCTGCTGGGCCCTTCTTGGGTATGTACATGGCCTGCCATCAGCCGCTGTGACGCCACTGGACTGGCTGCAGACTACCAACCTAGCCTGCATGTTCGCCTGCATGTTCCTGTAGACCCCTGGGCCCTGTAATGGATTCACATGGGCTCCAACTTTCAGGTCATTCTCTCCTGTTTTCATCCCACTGTCGCTTTTCATCCCACTACCGTTTTCATATATTGTCAATTTAATTGGCACAAAAAAAGCAAAGGCGCGTCAGTTGTAATCTTGTAGTAATGAACTAATTTTTCTTCTTCTCTGCAGTCTCGTGTTGGGGCAGGCTGTGTTTGTCTCGCCACCATTAGTAGAGAGACGGCGACGGATAGTAAAGGCGAATCCTTTGCTCCCTCGGCACTGGTTGCTAAATGCAGGATTGGGATGTACTGGGGAGAGTTGTTTGTTTTGCTGGACTATTCATTATTGTTTTCGACGAGTCGATATGAGCAGTCTCTCCACAGCTCTCCGCCGAGGCGGGCGAGGAGTGGCAGCCTGGCAGGCTCCGTGTACAGAGTATTACCAGATAACTACTGCGTACGTAAATACGACACGTGCCCGAAAACGCGAAAAAGAAAACTAATCTAGGGACGGGCAAGTAAGACAAGAATAAGAAAAATAAAAATAAAAACAAAGTACGGAGTAGAAAAAGGAATACAAAAAATCTCAAGAACCAACCGCATCACCCTACCTCGAATAGTACGGAGTAGTTAGCACAACACCATGACCATGACCATGACCTCGATTTACACACCACCATTTCCATCATCATGCCATCCATGACAATTCACCCATCAGCCATCCGTCCCTCTGGTCCGTTCTACCCACTTGATCCACCCTCAAAAGTTTGAATCCGCGATTGCCCACGTCCTTGCACGCCCCCTCCAAGCCTCTTCTTGCTCCTCCTCCTCCTCCTCCGCCCCATCTGCCACTAACCCACTAGCTCGTTGGCCTAACCGACCCTTGTCCTGGTTCGCCCTGCTTCCACTGTGACCGTTAGTTACGCGTTGTCGCTCGACCCTCGTCCGTTTCTTTTTGGTCTGCAACCAAAGAATCCTGGTCCTTCCTCGCCCGTCGCTATCCCCATTCCCATTGTCCTCCACGAACCTCGCCAAATCTTATTTACACCCTGCCGCCTCCATCCTCTCTGCTTCTTTTTCCTTCCCACTGACCGCATTGCTCGCCAAACTCGTCGTACACGCTCCTTCGTTCAACTGCGACCTCTTCATTCCTCATCCTCCACATTCTCCACGAAAATCCCCATCGATAGCCTCGACAGCTTCGACAGCCTCGACAGCCTCCCGCCAGCCTCTTTGACCACTGATACAATTCCTTCGCATCACCTCTCGCTCTTACACTCCGCTCCTTCTCTCTGTCAATTGATCCTGGTTCACTGATTAATTCTCCGGCCCCTACTTCAAACTGCCGCCCGGCCTGCATTGCTTTTGCCGTCATTACCTCGCCCCTCGCCTATGTTTGAGTCACTGTCTTAGAACCCTGACCCATCACCTGCACTGCCCTGAGACCTGGCGTTTTCTTACCTGCCCTGCCATGGGCGCAACGGTCAATAACCGAACCTCGCTCATTCTCGCGCCATCGTTGCTTCATCGTCTTGACACCAACATTCAATCTACACTCTAATCATCAAATTTCGCATATACGCAGCAATCTCAGCCATGCCTCCCGACGAGGCTGCCGCCGGTATCGAAAGTCGTGGGCCTTCGAATTATCTCTCTCTGAGATCTCGTCGCTCCAATCGCTACCTGGCCGATGCTCATAAGCAGTCGGCCCAGCAAGACGAGCCTCCGCTGCCACAGCACCAATTTCCACCCCAACAGCTATTGCACCTTCCGCTGCAGACTCTCGCTCCCAAATCTTCCAAGCGAAGTCTTCGACACATCTTTAGCCGCTCCAAACTCACCAAGGACAAGGTTGACTTACCTGCCACTGCTCCCCCAGTACCCCAGTCTGATTCGCCCCCAACACAACCCGCAACTACGGACAAGCACAGTGCTTCCAACGTTTACATTCCTCTTCTCTCCGAACCCCAAGAGAGACTGCCCTCTTCTGCCAAGAGGGCCTCGTCCGTGCCGAGAGCTCAATCTCTTCGTCGCCAAAGCCACGCCGCTCTCCCTCCTGTATTGCCTAGCCGCAAGGCTTCTTACCAGGACAATGGATCCCACGAGTCCCTTGCTGCCTGGGAAATGCCACCTCTTTTCAAGGCATTCCCCCAAACCATTCGCCAGGCTACCTTACCTGCCGTAACAATGTCTACAGAAATGGTTCTGCGTTTACACGAAAAGAATATCACTGCCGCCATCGCAGCCGAGCAGCTTACCACAGAAGAACGCAACTCGAAAGAAAAGGCCAAGAAGAAGCACGGCAAGAACCCGTCTTTGTCTAACCTACAGTGGACTACGAAAATCTACCTCTTGACTACTTCAGGACATTTGCTGCAATATTCCGGCGCAGGCAACTATGACCGTCTGCCAGAAAAGGTCCTCAAGCTGAGTCATACCTCTGCTGCCTTTGTTACAGACTCTATTCCCGGAAAGCACTGGGTTCTTCAAGCCTCATCCAACACGGACCAAGATGCTGGCACCCCGACAACTGAATCAAGGTCAATCCTCTCCAAGCTGTCAATTCTTGGAGGAGAAAAGCGCGAAACTGCAAACATCTTGATGGTGTTCGAGAACCCAAGTGATTTGGACAGCTGGATATTTACTCTTCGTGGTGAAATCGAAAAACTCGGCGGTAAGCGCAAGCTGTCCGAAACTGGTGTGCCCGAACGTCCTGTAGCACCAAGACAGGCAACCAGAACCATGGTCGTGCGAGACTCGATGCGCTTTTCTAGAAGCCCCAGCCGTCGACCAGACACTGATGGTGACGACGACTTGACACTCAGGTTGAGCGACTTGCAGCATAGCAGAGACCAGAGCTTGGACGAAATCTCCACAACCAATAGCGTCGTATCACAGGATGGCAGGCAACTCGATAGCTTGCGAGACAGCAACGGAAACCGCCTCTCCTTTGCTTCCGCCGATAGAAGAACTGCTGTCACGTCCGCTGCCTCTTCTCCAGAGCGCTCTCCCATTACCGAGGCCTTTCCTCGTGACTCGAGCGAAACTTGTGATTCGCACGAGTACACTTTGGGCTCAAAAAAGGCAGACCCCAGGCCACGGCCCAACGCTTCTGTCGTTGCCAACCGACGCTCCATCATTCAGAATGCTGGTCTGTTGATGGATGCTAAATCTGACAATCGCAATTCCCAGTCTGAGGAAGACTACTTCGCACCGAAGCCGAGCGAAGCGCCAGAGTCTTCGACGGGCTCCATTACCCCCAACTTTAGCCTACCGCAGTCGTCGACCCGACGGTATTCTCACATGCGCCTTAACTCTTCCATCTCACAGTCGCCCCCTTCCCCAAACACCGCCACCTTTGCATCGCGCCTGATGCGTTCGAAACCGCCCCCCGTACTGCGATCGTCGCGGCCTCTGTCCATGGTTGCTGACCACCACTCCCCAAGAACTGAGCTGCCTGCCAGGCCACCCACTGCCGACGGCGCCAGCCACCAACGATTGTCTCCCGTCAAGGAGCAGGTCAGAGAGCAGCGCCATCGCTACTCGCGGCGACACAGCCCGCGTAGCTCCGCGGACGGCAAATCTGATATTGTCTCTCCCCGCTCTAGCTTGGCTAGCAGCGATCGCATCACGTCTCCCACACCCAGCTATCGAATCAGTCCACGACGAAGTCGACCTCCAGTTGCGGGTATGCGCAGAAATAGCCGGGATTATGATGTGCGCGCCATGCGCACCTTTAATCATCTCTCCTCGATGCCCCACGAAAGGGTTAATGCACCAATTTTTGGGTGGACAAGAGACGCAACACGCCCGCAATCTACTACAGGATCGTTTCCTTCGGAGACGGCTGCGCCACAGATTGAGACGGTGAGACGAGCGAGCACCAACACAGGCTACACGCCGCCTGGACACCGCCGCCATTCGTCGGATGAGAAGCGACTAGCCTCGATGTTGCCGCCTATGCCGCCGCCACCTTCCGGTCCGCTGCCCGCGCTGCCAAAATCTGCGCCTGCCTCGCAGGCGGACAAGGGCCGCACTCTACTGAACCGCCGGAGCATGCCACAGATGATGCCCCCTCCAGTTCCCCCGCCGCTGCGAGAGCTGCCCCCCCTTCCTCCAATTGCATCCCTGCGGGTGTAATGTGAGACTACCACACTACTAGACTTTGGCCGTCACCGGACTCGAAGACGACGTTTCAAACACTTGTTGTCTTATTACCATTTCATTATTATACTACAAAATCTCAGTGTCGTATGCTGGTGCCGGCACTAGCATTAGAGACGAGCTATACGACCAACTTGGCCGTTTCTTAATGCGCCCACGATCGTTGATGAACACAAAAGCCTTTTCCTTATTGTGCCTTGCCTGGATGGCAGGAACCACATTCGTTTTCTCATTACCATTTAATGACGCTCTATACCGATACACATTTGGATAGTGGAATGACATGTATGAAATATTTTTACCATTGTTTTTTTTTGGGGGGGGGGGGGGGGGGGGGGTTGTTTTTTTT
>JAEIJG010000479.1:0-26209 GCA_037289395.1 Beauveria scarabaeidicola
CTATAATAACTTAACTATAGATAGCCTTAATTATATATAAATAGAACCCTTTTTATATTACTTAATTAAGACCACTAAAACCCACCCTATTCTAATAATAAGAGTCTATAGTTATTTATATTCTAGTATCCTCCTTATATAATTATATTATCTTCTTTACTTTCTTAAATTCTTTTCTATATTATCCCTATAAAGGCATCTCTCTACTAGTATTCTTATATCTTATCTACTAGAGGCATCTAAGCTTCCTCTTTAATTAACCCTATATCTCCACTACTATCTTCTTATATCCTAGCTACCCTTTTACTATATAGCTATACTACTATTCTTACTAGCCTTAGTTAATACTTCTCCTTCCTTATATTATTACCTTCCTTATAAAACCACTATAAGAACCCTAGGATTATATTACTTCCTTATACCTTAGCCTTTTTATTATTATTATAGTCCTCTCTTCTTAATAATATATTAGCTAGGTTTAACTTCCTTAACTAGAAAGTAATCTTAAAGTTAAAAGGAGATAGTTTATCTAATACTACTACCTAGTAATAAATAAGGTTCTTCTTCTCTATAAGGTAATTATAGTTAAGGTAGTCTATAATAATATTAATTATATAGGCTAGATATACTAGGTAATATCTTTATTATTAAAACGCTATTAGTATTATAAATATTTCTATATTAAGTGTCTAGTATCTTAATTCTACTCTATAGAGTTTTTATAATAAGAATACTATAAGGTACTAGTAACCTCTTTATAGTTATAATAGTATTACCCTAATTATAAAGTCTAATATATCTATTTTTACCTAAGTTAGCGCTTTTTAATTAAACTATACTAATATTAGGGCTTTACTAAAGGCTAGCTTTAGCTTTAAAAACGCCTTAAGCTCTCTAATACTTAGCTAAAACCTCCTTTTTATATTTCCTTTTATTCTTTCTATAAGTAGTAAAGTAATCTTATTAAAGTTTTTAATAAATTATTAGTAAAACCCTATAAACTATAAGAATAACTAGATCTCCTTAACACTATTAGGCTCTAGCTAGCTTATAATAGCTTTAATATATTCCTAGTTTATAGTAATCTTCTTTTATTTTATTATAAAACTTAGGAATTTTACTATAGTTATACTAAATTTATACTTTTTAAGGTTTAAGTATAACTTCACTTTTCTAAGCTTTACTAGCACCTAGTAGATATACTATATATACTTTATAGTGTCCTTACTAAATACTAAGATATTATTAAGGTATACTATATAAATATAATTAATTTCTTTATATAGTATATAGTTAATATATTCTTAGAATAATATTAGTACCTTTATTAGTTTAAATAATAAGACTATATACTTAAAGTATTTATAATAGTAGTAAAATACTATCTTCTACTTATTACCCTTATAAATATATAGTTATCTATAGGTATCTTTTATATCTAGCTTAATATAGACCCTTACTCCTTTAATATAATCTAGGATTTTTATAATTAATAGTAATAATATATAATTCTTATAAATTACCTAATTTAACTTATAGTAGTTAATATATAGTTATAACTTATCTCTTTTCTTTAGTATAAATAATATAAGTACTCCTACTAGGCTTATAAACTAATAGATCTAACTCCTTTTTAGTCCCTTATCTATAAACTTATAAAGTTTATCTAACTCCTTTATAAAAAGTATATAAATAAGTCCCTATAAAGGTATCTTCTTATCTTTAATCTTAATTATATATATTAGTCTATTAAGAGTTAGTAGCTTTATTACCTCTTTTACTAAGAATATCTAATTAAAGTTATAATATTTTTTTAAGATTATTATCTCCTTATTTCTTTTTTTTTCCTTCCCTTCTAATTCTCTTATTACTATTATATATATCCTTACCTCTTTAGTCACTTTATAAAGTTCTCTTAGGCTTATAACTAACTTAATATCTCTTTATTAGATAAGAAAGTTCTACTTCTTTTTTTTATATTATTATATAATATTCTCTTTAATATACTACTATAAGCCTAATATTATTTATAATAAGGTATTTATAACTATAAATAATATTTATTACTCTCTCCTAATACCTAAGTTATCTATAATCTATAATATCTTTATTATTTATTTATATATATAATAAGACTTTACTAACTTAAGGGGATTTATTAATAAGTTTATTATATCTAGCTTTTAAATTTAATCTTTAGTTACTAGACTCTTATTTATTATATTAAAGTTATTTCTTATATCTAAGAAGACTAGTATAATTTCTTAGCTTTATCCTTAATATATCTTTATTATAATCTTCTTCTTTAGGTATAGTTAGTAATAAGCTTCTTATTAATCCTAATCTTCTAATCTTATCTACTTTACTAGTATATTATTTAGTAGTATTATAGAGGGTTTACTACTTATTATTTATTTAAGTAAAGTAGAGTTATATAATAATAACTTATTCCTAATCTATAGTTAGTCTATTTCTTAGGTAGTAAGTTAGGTTTAAATACTATAAGATAGTAATAAGTAATATCTATTATATAAGGAATTATTAAGAGTAAAACTCTTAAAACTAATTACTTAGAATTACTTAGATTAATTAATAAAGAACTAGACTATCTAGCTATAGGAAATCCCCTTCCTTATATATCTATCTATCTCTCTATTATAGAGTTAGATTACTTTAGATCACTAGTAATCTAAGTAATCTATTATCCTATAGATTACTACTAGCTTACTATAATCTACGGTGATCTAATGTGCTATTAGATCACTACTAGCTTACTATAATCTACGGTGATCTAGTTATATAACTAGTTATCCTAATTAAGTGACTTATAGGCGCCCGCCTAGCTACTCCTCTAAGCCGCCTCCCTAGCTACCCTACGTATTCCTATACTTTCCTTTATTTATAATAAGTTATTATCTATATACCTTACTATTATATATAACTAGTATTAATAGATTAAGTAGTAAGGTACTATATAGTCCCTCTAAATATATCCTACCCCTTTATACTTAAAATATCCTATAGTATTACTAGTGCCTCCCTATAGTATTACTAGTCCTTATAGGGTCCCCTATAATAGCCCTACTATCCCTATTCTTCTAGTCTACTATATTATACCTATTACTCTCTTTATATTTTCCGCCTAAGACTCTAATAGCTTCTATATTATAGGTATACTACTATTACTTAAGGCTATCTTAATTTACTCTTATATATACTTTATTACTTATACTATTTTTATACTTAAAGCTAATATATCTAGTAACTTTAGCATTATATCTTTAAAGTATTAAAAGTACTCTCTTACTAACTTAAAGTCTTTCTATTAATATATAATAAGTACTTATATTACTCTTTAAGCCCTAATATCTTTACTTCTTAGCTTATTTTTATACTATATATAAAATTCTTCTTATATAAAACCCTTATACTTCCCTACTAAAGTATCTTTAAAGTAACTACTTTATTACTTCTAAGCCTCTCCTTATAAATATAAAGCTATATATATTACTTTTTCTTAGTCTTTTATATAATTATTTATATTTACTTTAAAGTAAGTCTAAAGTATTATTAGAAAGTTTTAGTATTTAATATATAATTTCCCTTTAAAGTATATATTAGGAAGTTATATTATTATTATATTTTTCTATTTTTCCTTTTTTAGTAATACTTTAAGATCTAATCTAAGTATAATATCTTTCCCTTTTTTAACCTTCTATAATAACTCTATTATTTTCTTATATTACTATATACTAGCTACCTATATAAGGTAGCTTTATAACTTTTCTTTTATAAGGGTATTATTAATTATCCCTAGGTTACTTAAGACTTTTACTACTAAAGATATATTACTAATATCTTAAAGTATTTCTTTAATATACTCTTTAATAAGATCTTAGGTTATTATATCTTCTTTACTAGTAGTTCCTTACTATTATTTATTATATATAACTATAATAATTTTATTATAGTCTCCTTACCTATTAAATAGGTTTATAGTAATAATCTTATAAGGTTATAATAAGAAGAGTGCTTATATTTAGCTATATATAAAGGTAGGTTACCTATAGTTATAGGAATTATTACTACCTTATTAATACTTAGTTATATTAATAATATAACTAAGTACTTATATACTCTCTACGTGACTAAGCCCTATGTCTATGCTCGTGCCCTATGTCCCTACTACGAGCTACCTATACTCTTGGTGCCTCTTCCTTGCTGTGCGCCGTCTAGGCCCTGATAGTAATTTAAGAATAATTAACCTTAGTTTCTAATACCCTCTAATATCTACTAAGTAAATTTTTAAAGCTTTACTAAAGATATTAGAATTAATAGACTTAATAAATAAATTAATAGACTAGGCTTATTAGATTTAATATAATAATATACTAATAGTCTTTAAAAGAATAAATTTAAATACCTAGTTTATAAAAATTAAAACTATATAAAAAAATATTTATAAGAGATATAATAATATAAATTATTATATATAATTAGGTAGAATTTTAATAATTACTAAAGGCTAAATAATAATATAAGATTATAAGTAATATAACCTTAAGAAGGTATATAAGAAGGTAGCTTATACTAATATAAAGTAAAAAAGATAAGAAGAAATATATTATAAAGAGGTTAAATATTATAATAAGGAATTATAACGCCTTATTACTACTAGCGAGGATTATTAATTTTTTTATAACTATTTCCTAGAATTAATTATTTTATTTTAAAGTTAGTGCCTTTAATAGAGGTAGCCGCGAGTGTATGGTGGCCGCCACTATATACAGCACCTAATAGCGAATGCGGTGGGTGCGTGGCACGTGTAGACTCCGAGCCGTGTTCGGTTAACCGTGGGTGGTTAGAGATAACCTGTCCCAGACCCAGATCCACCAAGTTAACCTATCCCAGTTTAATTCTGCCGATGTTTCCCCGATAGTAGGCTTATACTATAATAAGCCAGTTTAGTTAGTAGTTAGTTACCTAGGTTAGTAGTTAAGTTAGTAGTTAGTGGTTAAGTTAGTAGTTAGGTTAGTGGTTAGGTGTTTAAGTTAGTGGTTATTATTTAGGTTTACTATAGTATATTTAGTGGTTAGTGGTTAGTATTTATGTTAGTGATATGTACTAGTATAAGCATTATCCTGGGGAAATATCGGCAGAATTAAACTAGGATAGGTTAACTTGGTGGATCTGGGACAGGTTATGTGTAACCACTAACGGTGGCGTGGTTCTAGTGGGGCGGAGACTAGTCCTCCTTGGGATGTCCGCGCCCCTCTCGGCGGGCCGGCGAGTTACACTGTACGGAGTAAGTCCCGCCGCTGCTGTCAGGCCACAAGCCTTCCTCTACTCGCGTCCAAGTCACGCAACTCTCGCGCTTGCCGGGTGACGGGCACAAGAAGAGCAAGGCGAAAAAAAAAAAAAAAAAAGGAAAAAAACAAGGCAAAAGGCAAAATGCGCCAGACTCTTCGACGGTCCTGCAGCGCATGCGCCCGCGCAAAGAGTCGCTGTGACTTGCGCAAACCCCACTGCTCGCGCTGCGCTTCTCGCAATATATCGTGCATCTACGCCAACGAGCCTTCATCTACCTCGTCTGGCCCGCACCAGCATCAAATATCTGCCTTTGGCTCCGTCGATCCGTTTGAGACGTATCCTCAGGTAAGACTGGGGAAAGAGCACGTCCAACGGCTTATACATAGTTGTACGCACTCGAACATTCCCCCTCTTGTGTCTCGCACAAAGTTCACGTGCTCACCGTCTGGTAGTTCTTCACAAGATTGCCTTTCAATACTACCCTCTTGACCGCAATCCGCACTCGAATCCATTTCTAGTATCATGGTGGCCCCTCGCCCTAGGAGACCCCGTCTTGTTCCACGTTTCGTTGCAAACGGCATGTCTTGACGAAGAGTTTTTTGGCCAGAAGGGCTTCCAGACATCGGAGCAGCTCATGTCTGACTCTGTCGTGCTGCTTCGACGAAAAGTACAACATGTCTCGCTGGCCATGCAAGATAGCACAATAAACTCGGTCATCACACTTGCCACAATAGAGGTATGAGAGAATAGTGAACCCACGCTGCGTGTCCCGTCTGGCGCGAATGACCAAGGCTTATTCAAACCGACTATAACAGTACGGAAAAGGCAATATAGAAACAGCGCAAATGCATGTTACGGGAGCAAAAAGACTCATTAATATGCGTGGCGGGCTCCAAGCAGTGATGCAAACCAGTCCTCTAACTGCGCGCATGGTCAGCTGGTAAGCGGTGATTTGTTCTCCACACTCACCTCAGATATTGAGCTGACCAATAAAGGGTATCGATGCTTATAGTTGGCATCCCTCAGTTTGATACTCAAGATGATCAAGGTAATGGTGATGGTATCAGTCCGATTCCAGAATGGTCAATACCTCAAACCGTCGACCCACCGGCTTTATCTGAGGCAGACCTGGATCCCAAGACTTGGAACGTCTTTTCGCGTCTATATGGCATATTTCAGCGAGCCAAGCGCACGCCCCTCCCTCTCCTCCGACTTCATGCTCTCACTTGTTTTGTTGTGCATCGACTTCTAACACCGGCGGAGCCCTCCTCAGCTCTCTCCGACTGCGTCCGCTGCGCCATGGTACTCTATATGCTAATTTTGCAAGGGCCGATATACTACCCTCACGCAGCTATAATGCACAAAACCACGGCACAGCTCGTCACGCAGCTCCAAAATGGCGCAAGGTTACGAGCCTCCAGCCCGCTGGAGCTTTGGCTTGTCGCCATCGGCTTGGTGGCTTCGCATGGCACGCCATTCCAGAAAATACTGCAGGAAGAGGCGTGCCTACACTCCACGTTTCTAGAGCTACATTCATGGGATGAGGTGTCTGTACTCATCAAGAGTGTCTTGTGGCTTGAAGCGCCTCAGGCGGAAGTGGTCTTCCAAAGTCACTGGGACATGGCACTTGGCCATGATTGCCAACTGGTGACCTTTGGCTCGGTGCAGTCTGCACCGTTCAATGACATTCAGGAGGCTAGTATTGACTTCCAAAATGAAACAGAGTATAAATGACGATCTGAATCATTGAATACCGGCAGCTAAAGAAGGGACTTGAGCCTGCGCAGTATTGAACAAAAAGTGAGTCAAAAGCGAAATCGGCTTTACAGCTAGCAGGATGCAACGATTCGAGACCAGATCTAGAAGTTATATTTAGACGCATCCTCTCGCAACTTGAATTCGATGACAGTACTCAGATCCGGGAAAACGACATCATACAAGGTGGTATTCTTCGGTCGCTCGGTTGCTCCTCCAACGTAGCGCAGGCGATACCTGATGAGAATGTTGGAGACGATCAGTTTGATGTTTTGATCGGCAAAGAAGCGCCCCGGGCAAGAAACCTTGCCGTAACCAAAATACAAATTGTTCTCGCTCGTGGTCGTGTACTCTATACTGCGGTGAGTACGGAGGCCACTGAAGACGCGGCAATCGGGCTGCTTACGGTGCCAGTTGCCTTGATCAGGCCGCTTTCTGTTGTTATACTGCCGCATACCGTCAAACTTTGCCGGGTTGGGCACTCGGTCGGGGTCCATGCCGATTTCATGAACCGCCATTTGAATGTGCGCGCCCTCGGGGAGAACGACGCCGTCGTGCAAGGTCACGGGTTCGCGAACAATGGCATGCAAGCCAACTACCAGCCACACAGTCAGCACGAGACAAGAACATTCGGTCCGAAAAACATACGCCCCGTGGGTGAGCTGAGACGCTGGGTCTCGCGCATGAAGCTGTCCAGCCTCTTCATGTCAGCCAGCGCCTGTCGGCTGTATCCGCCGCCGCCGCCGCCGCGCAGGACTTGAATCGCCTCTTGACGCAGCGGCTCAATGTACTCGGGGTGCGCGCACAAGTCGAGCAGGACCTGTACGATGGCGATCATGGTAGATGGCCCGGCGCCCAGATACACCACCATGAGGCGCTGCACAGTGGTGTCGTCGTCGTCGTCATCCACGCCGCCGCCATCCATCAGGTGCTGCAAAAAGTCATCAGGCCGGACGTAATCTACATCAGCGGCCTCGCGCCGGCGACGCTCGCGAATCAGCGGGACCAGCCGCCTGCGGGCTCTGCGCAGCGCCGCGCCGACGCCCCAGCCGGTAGGCAGAAAGAGCGCCGCGACAGGCTTGGCCCAGTCCGGAAACACGCGCAGCAGCAAACTATGCGCGAAGCTCTTCTCTGAATACGCAATCGTTGTCGCCAGCCACGCCTCATCCTCAGCCAGCTCTGCGACAAACTGCGCCGCGGCGCCGCGGTGCACCAGCCGCCGCACCAGCGCCAGCACCGGCACGCCCACCCACCGCTCCAACGTCGTCGCCGGCAGCTCCCGCGGGAGGTGCGTCCGGAGCTGAGCCTGCACGCGCGGCACGTGCGCGCCGAGGCTGGGCGTCAGCCTGCCGGCGACCATGCGCGCCTGCAGGCTGTGGTCGGCGATGACGGCCGTGATGGCGGGCAGCCGCTGGAAGAGCTCGACAATGGCGGCGTTGACGCTGAGCTTCTCCGGCGGCAGCACGGCGAGGTCGGCGAGGTACTTGGGCGGCACGACGAGGATGTCGTGGCCGGAGACCTTGAAGAAGGAGTCGCGGTGCTGCGTGTAGCCCTGGCGGATGAGGGCCGGTCCGTGGCGGTAAAAGCGCCAGCGAGCGAGGAGGGCGTTGCTGGGGCCGATGATGGGGGCGTCAAAGTGGCGGTTCCCGTGGACGTTGGGAAAGGGCTGTGTCGTTTTGGTGGAAAGAAGCCAGAATATGACGAGGCAGCTCAAGAGTGTGGTGAGGATGGACGTGGACGATGCGAATAGAGTCTGGAGTACAGGGGTGACTACCTGTAGCTTGGTTTGATTGAGTACTATAGACTCCATGTTGCATGAGCCATTTGATTAACATGTCTCCCATCTACAGAAATAGAGACGGGGGTTTGACGTTTAAGTCTCTTTTTAAATATAACATGAGAAGGTGTGGTCTGTGCAAAACGCTGTTATCATTGTATGAGAATGAGATGCTGCTACCTGATTCGGTCTCATAATACTGCACAATCTGTCTTATCATCACCGCAGCGGTCCGCCGCAGGGCGTCCCCCACGCTGGCCACCAATACCACTCGCCGGGTCGACCCCAACCCCGGTCCAGCACGGCGCCATGCTGACGGTAAAGCCCGCGAGGTCGGGGCGATGTGTATAAACGGATGGCGGGCCGCTCGTGCGGCGGAAGAGCTGCATGACGACGCATGACGGGCTGTAAGCGGAGGCTGCCGAGAGAGGCAGACGCCACGGAGCCAATCAGAGTGCGGGACGAATTGCATCAAGGGAAAGACTCTCTGGGGACCAAATCGAGGCTGCAGTCTGGCACGTCAATTCAATAGCATTGGATCAGCCGCGGAGGCAAGATGCAGCCTTGCTGCCGTGGAGACTACAGCGTGTTGAGATGGCTGACATGTGGAGGATCCACGTGCCGGGGAGCAAGGGAGGCAGTCTCCCTTTTGACGGGCATGCAAGACATGGTATGCGACCCCCGGCAGTTGAGCGAAGCGCGGCGCCTAGTAGGGCCCCGTGTGCACACCCGTCGTTCAACAGCACTGCGCGAGAAAGGGCAACTTTGGCTCGGTGCCGGGTTGCGTGATCCGCCATAGCACAAGCATATGGGGTTCGTTTGATCAGCATCGGGGTGCTCCGCGAGATACGAAACCATGCGGGTGATGGGAATGAACCCTGAAATGTACTCGCAGAGGACATACAATTCCTGCCCCCTGAGACCTCGGGGTTGAGACGCCCGACGTGGGCCATTGCATCTTTGTCTCACGTGTGTGTCGTCAAAAAGAAAATCGAGCTCGTCTCCCTGTCACAAAACAACGCATCTTTATATCAAATGGCCCCATTTCAACGCCGTGTATGCGTGGTATCCACGTTGGACCGACCTCACCCCGACACCCGGAATGTCGTCTCTACCAGTAAATAGTTACCACGGCGGATCCTCTCTCCTCCGAAACAGGGCCACAAACTTGAGCCCCTTGTTGCGCGCCACCTTTTTGCCCTCCTCCGTCTCGGCCCTCATGACGCCCACGCACGGGTCCCCCTCGACCTCGTCCTCGGCGACGCGCTCAAACGCCGGATGCGCCTCGAGGTGCTCGACCATCCACTCGTGCAGCGCCTCGACGTCGGTGATTGTGTAGACGACGCCGCCGGGCCGCAGCGCGTACGCGTACTCGGAGTTGAGCGTCGTCGAGACGATGCGCGCCTTGTGCTTGCGGGCTTTGAAGTGCGGGTCCGGGAAGCAGATGAAGATTTTGCTGAGCTGGGCTTTGCGGAAAAAGTTGGGCAAAAACTTCATCGAGTTGGCGCGGATGCAGGCGGCGTTTTGGTAGGCGTGCGGGGTTTGCTTGCGGAGGGCGTGGATGCGCTCCTGGACAAAGGCGGTGACTTGGGACCGGATTTCGAGGCCTTTTGGGGGGGATTGTTAGCAGGTTAGAGGGAAGGGGACGGAGGCAGGGAGAGAGGTAGTTACCGAGCATGAGTGTGTTGGGTAGGAGAGGTGACAGGGCGACGAGGAGGCCGCCATAGCCGCAGCCAATGTCGACAATCTCGACATCCTGCTTCAGTGGTCTTGGTTGACTTGAGCTGGCGTCGTTGGCTGTGGATTCTGCTACGTATTCGGGGTAGTATTTTCCCCAGTCCATGTCCGCCGGAGACGCAGGGCTACGCGATTGTTAGCATCATCCTGATGGAATCAATCTGCAACCGGCACAGTCAGCCACATACTATTCTAAAGCGTGGTCCGAGAATGGATTCGCGTGAGCTCTCTGGCGATAGAAGCGCTTGCGGGGAAGTTCGACGACATTTTGCTTATCTCGAGCGGCCTGAAATTTAGCACGGTGAGTCTTTCTTGGCGCAGCAGTCTCGGACATTTTCCTCCTTTTTTTCTCTTGTTGTTGCGAAAAAAATTATGTTCATCACACGTTGGTCAGGAATCCTGGTGAAGTCGCTGCTCAAAAGAAGTTTTGTGACGGGAAGATCCGATTAGGAAGGCGGTGAAGCCGCAAGCCACAGCCCACCCCAACTTGATTAGCGGCAGCGCTTGTGATCAGCCTAACTCGAGGTCAGCTCACATGCGCATGTTTGCCAAGCTTTGTTATTTGGCCAGAGCAGTTGACGTCTGTGCATAATCTGGCATACAAACCTTCTGTATTGTTGTGCACCACCAATAGAGTGGAAATTCGCACTTTAAATACTGCAAGCATCTCTACGAGCACATCCCGTCATCACAGTTGCTTTTCTTACAAGGTCGCGGCCTCGGCCCAGTACAGACAGCTGCAGCCTCAGGGGTGTCTTGATTGCTGGCTCGTGTCACCGCACCCATTCGCATCCGAGCTGTCCGACTACAGATAAATACTCGACGCATCACTAGCAACTCTGTTGTTTTCTTCTTAAACTCGACATCGCACCCAGCAGTCATGTCATCGTCTTTTCCAGCACCGGCGTGGCTCTACAACGCGGCGCTCTTCATTTACTCTTCCACCATTGTCCGGTTCATCACTCTAACATGTGTACGTACATGCAGTCGCAGCTACAGGCCATCTCACTGTAGCTTTCACTAATGCGACCTCATAGCTCCTCATCGGCTCCGTGTCTATTCTTCCACTGGTCATCTTTCTCACCGTTGACATTATTCTTTGGTGCTGGAGAATGATTCGGCATCGCTCGATGAATGAGTCTGCCCAGCCGCCAGACACGCTACAAAACCTGAAAGCGACAACCACGTCTGTCACCACACACGGAAATACATCAGGAGCACGAGCCACGCGGCGAAGATGACGTCAAACGTGACTACCAGCGTCTTTTTATTTCATCTTCTTCAGCCAGCTATTTCAATTGCTTTTTACTTTTTCTTTTTTCCTCTGTCGACGGCACGCGTTCTTTACGAAAACTGCGAAACCACCTTGATGAGATCAGCCGTCACGCCCATGGCAGTGACGTCGCCACCAGCACCGGCGCCCTGCACAATAAGCGGGTTGCTGCCGTAGCGCTCCGTGTAGAAACTGATGATGTTGTCGCTGCCCTTGAGGGCGGCAATGGGATGCGAGCGGTCAAACTCTTGCAGGCCGACCTTGACGGCGTTGGCCGCGACGTCAATGCTGCCGACGAAGCGGACTACCTTGCCAGCCTTTTCGGCCGCCGCCTTGGTCTCCTCCATCCGGGCGTCAAACTGCGGCAGCTTGTCGAGAAACTCATCGCCGCTGGCGCACGACTCGAGCTCCGCGGGGATGAGGCTCTGGACGGGGAACGCGCTCGGTGACTCGACGGGCAGGCCGGCGAGGCGGGCGAGAATGGTGAGCTTGCGGGCGACGTCGAGGCCGTTGAGGTCGTCGCGCGGGTCTGGCTCGGTGTACCCCAGCGCTTTGGCTTTTTTCACCTCGTCGGACCACTTGCCGCCCTGGCCCTCGGTCGGGGCAAAGGAGTTGAAGAGAAAGGACATGGTGCCGCTGAAGACGCCTTCAATCTTGGTGACCTTGTCGCCGGTGTCGACGAGGTCCTTGAGGGTGCAGATTACGGGCAGGCCGGCGCCGACTGAGGACTCGTGGTAGACCTTGGCGCCCGAGGCGGTGGCGGCAATGGCAATGTCCTTCCACAGCTGGTAGGAGCCGGAAAAGGCCTTTTTGTTGGGGGTAACAATGCTGACGCCGCGGGACAACGCCAGCGGGTACTTGTCGGCGACGTCCTGGGAGCTCGTGTTGTCGACGAGGACCGTCTTGGCGGGCGCGGCGGCGAGGTACTCGATTATCTGGGACAATTCCGGGGGGGTCTTGGTCGAGGCGGCGAGCGAGTCGAGGGCCGTGTCGATGCTGATCTCGGCGTAGTCGTCGTGGAAGAGGGCTTTTTTGCTAGTCGAAATGTAGCAGAGGGTGAGCTTGGGCGAGGGTCGCCTGGTTGCGAGAGCTTGGAGCTGTGACAAGAAGCACTTGCCGACGCCGCCAGCGCCTAGCTGGATGTTAGCTTGGCCTTGATCGGTGAGAGAGGCGCTGTGTAGTTGGGGGATTTTTACCGATGACGGCAATGAAAACCTGGTTCGCAGCAGCCATGATTGAACTTTGTATGGTAAATAAATGGGATGTGTCAAGGTGAGAATGGGGATTGAGGAATTGGGAGCGAGTTAATTTTAAGATGCGATAGCGGGGTGCTCGAAAACGTCGCACCGTGGTCCGTCAGGGTTCGATGATGGGCAGCGGGACAGTCCATAGTTTCAGGCTAACATTTTTTCCTTGGTGGGGGAAACAGGCAGCACGTCATAATACATGCAAGCTGTTGTATGCGCATTGTCTACGGAGGAATGATGCAAGTAATTGATGAGCCTGTATTTCTATTTTCTGTCTGTTGTATCTACAAGAAGCGCGTTGCTATATATAGCGCGGAAACGGTCGATCAAACCGGGCTTACAGCGCCTTGGCCAGAAAGGCGTCGAGCTGCGGCGGCTTGGGCTCAAAGACGTCGTCGAGGCGCTTGCCGTCCTTGAAGAGGATAAATGTGGGCATGCGGCGAACGTTGTGCTCCTTGCTCAGACCCTGAAGGACGTCGACGTCAATCTTGCAAAAGTAGACGTCTTTAAACTTTTCGTGGGCGGCGTGTCTAGAGATATGGGGTGTCAACAACGGCTGTACTGTACTGGTAGGCAGTGGTACAGGGTCATGGCGGGGTAGTGAGCGAGGGGTTGGGGGGGGGAGAACCCCTCGGCTTCATCTGCGGCGCGGGAAAAGATGGTCGTGGGAGCGTCACCGTACTTTTTGAAAAAGGGATCAATCATCTTGCAATCGCCGCACCACAGAGCGTGGAAATCGGCGACAACCACCCTGTGCTCCTTGAGGGCGGCGCGAAAGGTGTCAGGGCTGTTGGAGGAGAACTGGTTAGCCACAACGCCACGTGCAAAACTTCCACCGTGTGGGAGATGGCGGGGTTCCGGGGAGACGCAAACACTTACTTGGTAATCTCTTCAATGGCCATTATTTCTTGTTGTAGTTTTCGGATTTCTGCAATGTAGAGAAGAGAATCTCGCCTCGTTCCTCAAAATCGCAAACGGCCCTCTCCGCCAGCGGGTCTCGCGGCTGACGGCGGATTTAGTTACATACTACATACCTACAGTCCCTATGTGCTCCATTGCAGTACCTGGCACCCAAAGAGAAGGTCGGCTTCCAGAAGGGGGGACAGCCGCTGTAGAAGCTACTGCAAAGCAAAAGGCTCCCCAAACAAATACACGTGCCACGCACCCACCGCATTCGCTATTGGTAGCGGGGTTGATGCAGCTTTCAAGTGGCTGGGTGACGTGATATATAGAGTGCTGTGCGCCATAATCGTCCTGTGATATGTATACATTTTGGGGACTTTACGAGTCTACTGAAATTATTTGAAAAGTCTTATTTTATGTATTTATCATATGCTTGCTTGCTCGACAGGCAGCGGTCACTCTTCTGTACTCATGACACTGGCGCCCTGCCTCCCAGTAGCGCCTATAACGACGAGTACGCGAGACATGGCGGCCGACTTGGCTTCGAGTCCCAGTGTCTACAACTCGTAGGACGCACTTATCTGAATAATTTAGCCCTCCTTTCTTTTGGTCACGTCCAAGACCAAAGATAATGCCAATTTCACTCGAGTCTTTTTTCAATGACAGTAATTCACCCATGACTTGGCTTGAAATACAAGCCCGCTTTCACCCGCAATCCACCCCAGCATTTTTCTACTATAATATATCAAAATCCAACTTTATATACTAGGGCAACCAAAGGAAGATATTACCAAGTCAATTGTGAGGATCGAATAGGAAGGCAGCTTGGGTGTTGCCTTTTCGCACCGCAAGCCCGAGAAGGTCCTTTCCTTTTCCAAGACCATCGATCGCAAGTCCTCGTAACGAAAGTCTGACACGTTTTTGGTCTTCAGGGATAAACAGGAGACTCCGTGGGCGCGGCAGGGTTAGGCACAGCTAACACACGGTTGGAACAATGGCTTTGAGTCTGGGGTGAGAGACGAAGAATTTTTGCAGTCTTTGATCGAACCTACTGCAAATATTTACCTATCACTTACTGACTCAATGTCACTTGCATTAGTAGCACTCCTGTCATGAGCCGTGTGTGTGTGTCTAAAATAGTTTGTATGCTTCGGATCGGGAGCATGCTATGTCGAATAATCGAATAGAACAAAGTAGCATTAATAAGGGTAAAGAAGAGTCGCTGCAGGTGGCGACATTATCTCTCCCGTAGCCAGCTCAATGCGCTGTGTGCCCCCTAACGGCTGGCACTTGACCATGGCCTTCAAAGACGAAGACCAAGAGGAGAAGGAATATCACGTAGCCTCTCACGGCTACACAACTAGCAAAGATGATTATAAACTTAGATCAGCTACCCATGGCAAGGAAAAGCGCGACGATACCCCTCGCGGTCGCAAGGGAAAAGTCGTTTGGCCTGGGGATGAGCACCTGGAGGAATACACGGACAGTCCGATTGCCTACTCTCACCTCCCGAAGAAGACCTAGAGATCAAGACTGTATATTTATTCTCAAACACGCAGAAAGAAATAACTTATTAGATCAACACCAAGCAGATTCGTATTTGATACCTAGTCCTTGCTATACTTCTAGTGACTGGCTACGCTCGTAATCACTACGCGCCCAGTTCACCATCCAGTCGCATTCTAAAACTTGATGTACGGTATAGCGCTCCTCGGGTCTGTATTTTAGCATTCTCTTCATCATGTCCAAAAACGCAGCCTCTTCTTCAGCACATAGCTCTACCATATTAGCCTCTCCGCGATATTTCTGGACCCGGTTTCGAAAAGCTTGCTCAATTCCTGGCCATACATGGCGACCTTGTTTCGGTTGTCCATCGCGGTTAAAAAATTCATCCCGATCCTTCCAATTCTTACACCACTTATCAGGAAGTGGCCCTATAATATCAACAATCTGGCACATGACCTGCTTCTCTGAGTAGAAGGCGCTGCTGAAGAGAGCCTGCATCCCTAATATATCCCATATTGCGGTCGCGAGGCTCCAGATGTCTGCAGAAAAGGATAAAGGTATATCTGGTTCAAAAAAGGCCTCCGGGGGCCGGAAGTCCACAGGCGTATGGCAGTCTTTCCCCGGGCGAACGTCAGTGCCTGGTGAATATGACTCTCCAAAGTCGCTTAAGATTATTCGTGCATCCTGCAACGTAAATTCCTTAGCGTTCTTCCCCATGTACAGTGGTACTGTAACAATTGATGGTACATTCGGTGTTAGTGGTTGGCCATCGCGGCGCTCAACTTCGTATGACTCCGGTTCGCCATATTCTTCACGAAACTGCGGGATAGATAATTTATTAATGCTGCTTTGTGAATGTACTAGTACATTACGTAGATGGATATCTGATATAAATTATTAGCCAGGCGCCTGAGCTATAAAGATGTAATGCTGACTCTCACCTCCGTGAACGAAGTTGTGTGCATGAACGTAAGCGACGGCGAGAACTAGCTCATAGGCTATAGCACGGGCAACGTCAAGATGAAACAGCTGGCTGAATGAGCACTCCCTCAGGTTGCAAAGGGCAAGGGCAGTAGTGTAGCAGGGATGCGAGCCGTTGGGGCCACTGATGGTGAACTCGTCCAGCAAATGTGGAATGTTTTCAAACCCTGGGGCTTCCGGCTGTGCACTGAGAGCCCGAAGAATCGGCACCTCACGCGGCAGAGAGTCTGCAATGCCTACTTTCAGCGCAAGGTACCGCTGCTCTTGGGAGTCGTGAACAAGCCAGACAGTCGACCAACCTCCGTGACCTAATTTGTCGACGACTTCATATCGATTGTATATCCTATCGCCAACTAGAACGGGATGAAAGCCTCCCGGTACGTACTTATCTAGACGCTCTGCCCCCTCAACAAAGCTATAATTAACCGTTGCGGAATAGTTTCGCGTCAGTGGTGGCCTCTGGCGGGTAGGGAATGGTGGTGGTCGAGGGGCAGGCGGACCCAGGCGTAAAATGGGGGATATCAGCGACGCACGAGAGATGCGTTGGGAAGCCCTTGGAAGAAAACACCATCCCCGTGGAAGCATCTGGTCTGATTGATACAAGTTTATTCCGGGTAGCTTTGTTGCGTCTTGCCGAGCCTCGTAGACAACTGTGAAGAAACAGATGACAGCACGTGACAAGGCGCGAGGTTTTGTGTTGGAACATGACCTCAGCGACCGTGTCATTTCGGGGGCTAAATTTTACTGCGTCTGTACTCAGTAGGCAGTAGTACGAGGGACTCTGATTATCAACCTACAGCATTGTAATGTGCAAAACCCTTGATTTCCTATACTTGAGCTAATCTACATTCCAGAATGCACGCACAATGCGAGTCCAGGAGCCCACAGCTTCCCACCTGCCTGACGACCTATGACCTTCTTTCTGGGGGATCTACTGGGTGGGTGTTTCGCGTCGCCGACGGCATAGCTCTGAAATATTGTGTGTATAGGCGGTTTAGCAATTTTCAGGCGGAGAATGAGAGTTATGATGCATTTCAGCAGCGCAACCCTCCACCTAGCATTATGCAAAGCTTTCTACGACTGCGCGGTATAAACTTTATGCCGCTTATGGCCGCCAGTCTAGAGCAGCGCATCTATGCTAATCAGGTTCGTGATTATCGAAAATCGCGGTGCCTAAAAGTTCTACGTATAGAGCCGACGCCTATAATCGAACAATGGGCCACAGAGCTCGCCGGAGCGATTGCATGGCTAGAGTCCCTTGGCCTTGTCCACGGCGACTTGCGGCCGGCTAACGTTCTCCTCGACTGGTATGACCATATCAAACTCGCCGATTTTGATAGCGTTGCAAAGATGGGTTCAATAAATCCTGGTAACGTTGCGCCATGGGTGCGACTGTGTCCGTGCGAAGGCAGCGAAAGTGCTGGCTCATTTGGACTGTACGACGCCAGGAGCGAGCAGTTCGCTTTTGCCTCCATTTTACATAATTTGACGACAGGTATCGAGCTCTATGAGGATAAGGGACCCGAGGCCCTTGATCTCTTGAAGGACTTGGTATTTCCCGAGCTGGGAGACTCGCCGCTGGATAAGCTTACTTTGACGTGTTGGATGGGAGGCTTTGCCACACTGGCTGACTTGGCAATGGCGGCCGGACAGTTGGTCGGGGCCGAAGGTGCAAAGGGCGCAACGACGTTTGATGATGAGTACATGAGCAAGATGATGGCTCAGTGTCAAGAGCTGCTGGAAGGAACGCTTGCGGGTATTCAGTTTGACATTATGAATGCAGAAGTACGCGAGACAGAAGCGAGCGAGAGAGCCAGGCAATAATTGCAGGGATGATATGTTCCCCTAGCCCTAAAATTGACAAGCAAATGACTACAATAGGCTTTTCATCATACCATGAAGCTGCATCCACGGTGAGCATGACTAGCGACGCTTCCCAAGTGTTCGGAGTCCTATCTGCAGCGACTGACGACAAGGGATAAAGTGGAAGGGAGGGTGCGGACTCACCATGCTTTGTTGCGAATCAATGGAGGCTGGGATGGACCCATCACTGAGCCCCATGGAGTCCAAGAGCGCGAGGTTGGCGGAACTTAAAGCTACGGGGCTGTGATGGTGTAGGGTCCAACTTGCTTGATTCCTCTAGCTAACGAGCTACGCCATGCTGTGGAAGTATACCCGAGTCAACAGAGGGGAAATCAACACAGAATGGGTAAAGACATACACTTGCCATGTCCAATTACGTTTCTTCGAGTACCATGGCTCGTAGCGTGCGCGGCACCTCAGCTTCGAAAACGACGTTCCCTCTCAGTTGCAATATTGGTGAGAGCTGAAGGTGGTGCATAGATTCATGCGAGTGAGTTGGAGCGGCTCTTGTCCCAACAATATAGACCAAAGAAGGTGTTCTACCTCGCTCCTTTTTCTCTCTCTCTTTCCTTTATCTATCTCTTTCTACTCTTTTTTCTTCCAATCCGACTTGTTGATTTCACATTGGTAAAACACGCGGGCAATTTTGTAGACTGGTTGTTGGGAGGCCAACCGCATCACCGTCAGCCTGCTATGCGGGAGCAAGGAAAGCGGATGCAATGAATCAGTTCATCATGCAGTATGTTGGTCATTGAGTTTCAGTGGTAATTCAACATCATCTGAGCCAATTTCTCTGCGAAACAGAACGCATGTGCGTATTACTTTGCAACAGTTTGCAATTTCTGGGCGGGGTGACAGTGCAGCAGCGTGCTGCCAGCGACTGACTGCAATCAGATTGAATAAAGTATTTTGGCGATAGATCGGACGCGGGAACTGTACAGATGATGGTATTTACAAGTTCAAGTCCGTGGTGGCTGGTTTCTGTTCTTCTGTTACCCGTGAGGCCTGAACATTTACGCCCTAAATTATGACATGCCTGTTACTCCTACAGCCCTATTGCAAACAATGTACGGTGAATGTGGTCAACAATGCCCTACTTCTTGGTCGCGTATAATGCTATGAATAGGTTGCTTCGCAAGTTAAGTCACTTGATTGTAGTCTGAGCTGTGCAAACCGGCTTCAAGGCTTGTGCAAATCCCAAGCAAATGTTCACAATTTATCTACAGAATCATTTATAGATCAATCTGTAATGACTATCGACATGCTGTCGTACTATTATTCGCTCCATCTTGGCTTTGCTCCGCGGTCAACATGGCTTGGCGAATTACTTCAGATAGCCGTGTTGCTGCTGGCTCTCGGACAAGGGTAAAATGGTTGGCATCCTCCAGAGCGACGATATGAATTCGTCGACCGAGGAGCTGTTCCCAACCATTCGGCCCGAATTCGGTGCGGTTCTCCAGTAGCCACCTCATTTCTTTGGTATCATCGCTCTGAGGCTCGGGTTGCGCATCACTAGGCAACTTACAAACCCCGTCCTTGGCCCAAATGATTGTCGTCTGAGGTGCTGCACTAGCTGGTTCGAAGGCGACGGGACGCCATTCGTCCAACGCATCAATGAAAGCAAGAAAATGCTGAATCAACCATGGGGGGGCAGTCTGGCCGCCATGTCTGCCAAACATGCCTGCTCGTTCAAGGAACTGGTAGAAACGGGGTGGGAGCTTCTCCAACCCAATCGGATTAGGCGAGTCCAGCAGTACGAGTCGCTCAACGACTTTGCCCTGTCGAACAAGGTATTGAGCAGCATCATAGGCAGCTATTCCACCTGCAGACCAACCTGCCAGGTTGTAGGGTCCATAGGGTTGATGGCGACGAATTTCGGCCACATAAGAAGGCGTCAGGTCCTGCAGAGCGCATTTGAAGTCATGCGGAGTACGCATATATGGACAGTTTAGTCCATAGACGCGGACTTGTGAAGAAATGGTTGGAAGCATTGCATAGGACGTTGAAGAGCCGGAGCCGTCTGGAAAGAGGAACAGGGTCTGCGGGTAATGATTCAACGCATCGCAAACTAGCTATTGCTTACGAGTTGGTTTGTTGAGAATTTGGCTGAATGGCTCCATTTCTTGTATATTTGAATGATTCCGGTCTGCCCGTAATCCCTGTCATACCACCAGAATTCTTTCGCGCAGCTGGCAAATTTGCAGCACGCAGCGGCCAACTTACATGCCAAGACGGCTGGGATGGCACAGTGGCGTAGCCTGCCTGCCTGATCTGAAGACTGAGATCAACTGCAGAAGCTTGGGGATCAGCGTGTCCGCCTTCGATTGAAATTGAAGTAGATTTATGGTGGGCGCAATTCCCTAAACACATCACCCGTTGACAAGCGAGGGCGAAGACCCCGACTGTTCAAATCTTGTGCGAGAAGAAAGAAACTAGTTCTCAGCAAACGCTAAAATTAGTCGGCCACGGAATTTCAGATACACTGCTTGGATGATGGGCAGCATTTGGCTCAGCGTACAGAAAAGGCACGTCTGGGCTCTTGGGCTCTTGGCCTTGTTTACTCCAGACAGGCAACCTTTTCAGCTCCTCGAGCAAAAGCACATAGGAACGAACATAAGCGCATTCGCCTCGCTGGGTTTTACTACTCGTTATGGCGGCGCGGCAGTCCTTTCTGGCGGCCAGCACGTTGACCGACCAGGCCTAGCGGCTCGGACGAATGGGGAGCCGCGGGACTATTGATTTAATTGATTTAGCCCAACGACCGGTTCGAGTTGGTGGCGGGCGTGTGAACATGAGCTAATAATAAGATGGCTGGAGAGACTGGTCCCGTCCATTTTTGGTTACTGACGTAAAGGTGGGCTTTGCAGTGCTGGACGAGTCCGCTGGAGGGCGTCTTCCGTCCAATGCTGCTGGTGGCGGGTGATGAATTCGGGGCCAAGGCAGAGCAAAGCGTCTGGCAGAGCTTGGAGAAACGAGAGAAGCTGCCCATGCCAAGTGGGGGGCTGATATATGTGTATGAGCAAAAGTTGAAGAAATGTTAAAAGATAGGCCATGGAAGCTTGAGAGGTTTACTTTGTATTCAAAAGCGACTTGAAAATTCGCCTGATCTCCTTGATGGGATGGGAATAAATGGTGGGTGAGGAAGGTGACCCCACTCACTAGTGACTACTAAAAGGATACTGCTGTCAAATGGAAGGGTGTCACGGGACAGACCCATAGGATTTAGTACCTATAATAGGGGTAATATTATATAGTAGAAGACATACCCACCTTATAAGGGTGTCCCTCGTCCCCCCTTATACTATAGCTTCTTTTACTCCTTAATTAATACTATTTCTATACCTAATTATTATTCTATATAATAATTATAAGCTTAATTAGTAATTAATTAGTTTAATTTTAATTATTTAAATAATCTAACTTCTATTATAACTATAAAATTATAATTAAATATAAGTTAGTTTAAATTAAACTTAAAATCTTTATAAATTTTATTTAAAAAACCTTATTTTACTCTTAAAGATTAAAAAGATCTTTAGAAGCCTCTAAAATTATTAATTATAGCTTATACTAAGGTTAAATTTATTTTAAAACTTAATAATCTTAATAACTAAGAAATTTAAGACTAAGACTTTAAAAACTAGGCTTAATAAGCCTAAATTTAAGAATTTATTAACCCTAATAATATAATAATATTATAAATACTAGTTATTAACTATTTCTTAGTAAGAGGACTTATAGGTATAGTGCTAATAGTGCCTTAGCTTATCTCTACTAAAGCTAATACCCTTATAAGTAGACTATACTTAAAAAAGACACTAGTACTATAAGATAAAAAGAGTAGCTCTCTAAGCTCTATAGCCGCTAAGAAATAACTAAAGATTATACTACCTAAGGTATAATTAGAACCTAGTCCTTTAGGCTAGCTAATAACCTAATTACCTTTTAATCTATAATACTTTAAACTTTAATTTATTCTTACTAAGTATAATAAAGAGATAACTCTTTATTTAACCTATATTACTATTCTATCTATATTTAAGACTACCTTTTTAAAGTCCCTATATAAAGACTACTTATATATAGTCTAGTAAGGCGGGGATATATATTAATAGTACTAAGAACTTATAAAAAGTATTAAGCTACTAAAATAAGATATCTAAAAAAATTAAATTAACTATATATAAGCTTTTCTTTTTACTTAAAAGTTTAAAAATACTATAGTAACTAAATAAGCTTATAAGATTAAGCTCTCTCTTTAAAAATATAAGACTAAAAGAATCTAAAAGTATATTATTAAGTAATAGACTATAGCTAAGGTTATTAATATTATTAAGACCTAATTTCTTTTTTTTACTTAAATTATATAAGCTAATATTTAAAAAGGTAATATAACTATAGTTAATAAGGTTCTAAAATAGCTAGTTAAGTTTATTTTAAACTAACTAATTACTAAGGTAGTTATAATTATTAATTTTTACTTAGAGAATTAGCTTTAATAAGCCTAGGCCTAGGCTAGTAATCTAGCTACCTCTAAAGGCACTAGTTATTTACCTTAAGAAAGAGGATTTTATAGCTTCTATAGTAGGAGATACTAAATTAGGGATCTTACTAACTACTAAAAGTTATACTTTATAGTCCTCCTTAATACCTACCTAGCTAATATATTTACTTTATTTAAAAGTAATTCTACTAAAGAGAGGGTAAATAAGGCTATTATTATAGCGCTAAAGAGTATATAAGATATTATTACTATAATATAAAAAACTATAAATAAAGAGATATTACCTTCTTCTCTTATAATAGCTATCTAGCCTTCTAAGAGTATTAGAGATAACTCTATAATACTATTAGATAGCGGCTAGTATAAAGGAAGTGATAAAGGAGATCTTAATAAATAGCTATATTATAATAGTATAACTCTATTATTTACTAATAAGAATCCCCCTTACTTAGTCTATATAAGGACCTTATAGCTTTATAACTATATCCTCTCTTATTATATATAGACCCTTACTATCTTATAATACTAAGGTTCCTAGCTTCCTAGCCTTATAGGCTTATAGTTATATTCTCTTACTTATAATATAGCTATATTATAATAAGCTACCCTCCCTTCTACCTCCTCTTTTTATACCTCCTTACTTATCTAAGATAAGGCTTATTTTTTTATATTAAGCTCTTTAGCTTTATTTATAATACTTATTATTATTATATATATATTAGCTATATATAAGTATATTAATTATATTAGGCTTATAAATAACTTCTTCTTTATTAATACTTAATAAATATATAGTTTATATATATAATAAATTCCTCTTAGAATAACTCTTTTTTATAATATATCTAATTCTTTTACCTTTTACTTATTATTTTTATTAATTACCTTATTATATATTATTTAAGTATAGCTTTTTCTTTATAAGCTCTTAATAAGTATATAGCTTATATATAATATAAGTTATACTTTAAATAGCTCTTTTAATATAATAATAGCCTTTTTTAATACTAAATTTACTTATTATTATATCTTTATAATCTCTATAAAAGATATTTCTTACTTTCTTTTTTTTCCTTTTTTTTTCTCTTCTTTAGCTAACTATTCTTTTTATAAATATACCCTTACTATATATTATACTTATTACTCTCTTATAGTATTCTTCTCTTTATTTAATTACTAACTTTTTATAAAGTCCTCCTTACTTTTTTTACTCCTATACTATATATTCTCCTTATTTTTATTTTATATTAATATTATATACTAGTTATTAACCTATAAATAGTAATTCTATATATAAAAATCTTTTTTTTTAATAATATATAAGTTTTCTTTTCTTTATTTACTACTTCTCTATTATATAATTACTACTTATTTACTACTAATTTACTACTAGGTCTAATAAGAAATAGCCTTAGTTATTAGTAGAGGAAAAGGTTACTAAGGTAAAAGCATTACTAGTAGTATCTAGTAATAAATAAGTTTCCTTATATAGTCCTTATATACTTACTATTAACTAACTACTAGATTTAAAATCTTATATAATTATTATTATATTAAATAAAGTACTATAGGCTAAGATAACCTAGTATATAAGTGCTAGTAGATATTAGGTATATTTCCTACTCCTTAGCTATATATTCTTTACTAATTCCTTACTTAGATACTAAGTTATCTAAGTATATATTCTACTTATATAATAAGAAGTAATATATACTAATATAACTAGCTACTTATAATATTATTAAGTGTCTTTAGTATATTCTATTACTTACCTTATTATAAGATAAGGTATAGTTATAATATTCTCTTTATTAACTTATAATTAACTTATTAAGCTATTATAAAAGTAATATAGCTTTAGCTATAATAAATATATTTAAAGTAGATATATAAGGTAGCTAATAAAGATAAGCCTATAGCTTATAAGTATACACTAGCTATATATTAGATAGTAAAAGTATATACTACCTAGGTATAGGTATATATAGCTATATAAGTTACTTAGATAAGTCTCTTCTCTCTTACTATATACTTCTTACTAACCTATTACTAGTCTACTTATAGTATATTAATAGTAGATATTACTATATATAATAATATTATTATAAAGATAGGTATAATACCCCCCTTATATTAGGATAGTGCTAATAGTATTATAGAGCCCTTTACTCCTAAGTAACGCGCTAGTTATATACTCTTTATATATACCTTTATTAGTTAAGTAGCTAGATTTTATATTTTACTTTTTTTAATAAATTAATTTTTTAGTATAAAGGTAAGTTACTATAGTCTTTTTACTCTTTTACTACTACCTTTTTATAATTATCTTTATATAAAAGTCTTCTTTATATTATATAAGTATATTACTATTTAGAAAGTTAGATCTCTTTAGTTATAAGTTTTTTACTTTATTATATCTTTACTATTTAACTTAAAATAAATACCTTTTATCTTAATATTTATAAGTTATAATTTACTTAACCTTATAAGTATTATCCTTAACTATAATATAATTTTACTATATAACTAATACTCCCTTATAACTTATATATAACTCTAAGCTTATAATATTAAATATATTATAAATCTTTATTATTACTAATAACTAAAGCTTAAAGGCTAAACCACTAGTTCCTATATATTACTTAATTTAGTATAGTCTAATATACTTTATTATAAGTTTTTTACTTAGTTACTATAAATTAAAGTTCTTTATAAAAAATAAAACCTAGTTATTAGCCTTAAAGTTATAAACTATTTACTTATAGTTATATTACTTCTTTTATACCTTATAGCTTTATTATAGCTATTTTATAGTATATTTATAAGCCTTTCTAAGTTCTTATATATATTTCTCTACTTAGATATTAGGCTATAATAAGTGACTTTTTACTCTTAATAATTTAAGATATTTACTATATAGTAAATATACTAGAACCACACTTATTATATTATATAGGCTTATATTATATACTAATTAAGCTATTAGTAGCTTTTTAACCTAATTATCTTATTCTTTATTATAAAAAGCGTATAAATAATATTCTAAAACCTAATTCTACCTTTCTATCTAATTATCTATTTATAAGTAAAATATAATACTTAAATACTACTTATATATAAGTAAGTAGTAAAGACTTTACTAAAACCCTAATATAAAAATTAACCTATAATCTAAGATAATCCCTTATAGTATATTATAATATATAATAACTTCTTTAAGTATAATATTAATAAGGCCCTTACTTATTAGCTACTTTATTATTATAATATAATAACTATATTTTATATATCTATTAATAATAACTAGTATTATATTATATATATTATATTACCTTACTCTCTTAGGTAGC
>JAEIJG010000480.1:0-26199 GCA_037289395.1 Beauveria scarabaeidicola
AAAAAAAAACAGGGGAGGGGGGAGGGGGGTTTACGCAGCTACGCCTGGACAAACTGTACCCGCCCGCTGCTGCTCGACGAGGGAAGCCTTTCGTCTTCGTATATACTCGCCGTGGACGCTCATGGTGCTCGCTCGGGTGCCAGGGTCCCTCTTTGCATCTTGGTTCCATCTTTTCCAAGACAAACACCAACACATCGACTGGTTCGAGTTGAATCTTCTACAAAAATGTCGTCGATAGAGGAATTGTACAAGGAATACTCGGGCAGGACTGTACCCTATTCCTTCCATGCCGGCTTCGTCTGTCTTAGTTATGCCGTGAGCCTGGTCGGTGCCGGTTCGACGCTGGAGCTCATGAGAAGGAGGACGTCGCACAAGGGTTTTCACAATTTGTACGTTGAGAAATCTCTGGCCCTCGCTCACACATGTTGGCTGTACTGACGTTTCCTGCAGCTTCCTGCTGGCTGGCGCAGCCATGTGCATGGGTGGAATCGCCATCTGGTCCATGGTAAGCCTCTTTTGCTGCTTTACTGCATAGGTACATACAACGGGCCAATTTGACCACTAACCTGCTGCCATTAGCACTTTATCGGAAACCGAGCTTTATTCATCTTTGACGGCCAATCGGATCTTCAGATTGCCTACTCGACCGGCTTGACGGTAGCCTCCCTCTTTGTCCCCATTCTGGTTCTTCTTCTCGCCTTCCTCGCCGTTACCAACAATGATCGCGTACAATGGTGGAAGATATCTCTGGCTGGCTGCCTTGCTGGCGGAGCCATTTGCGGCATGCACTACTTGGGAAACGCCTCGATCAGCAATTACCACTGCACCTACACAGTCGCCTACGTCGTAGGCGCAGCAATCATTGCAGTCAGCGCGAGTACTACAGCCCTTGCCGTCTTCTTCGTCTTCGAAAGTAGTTGGAAGTCGGCCTGGTGGAGGCGTGCTCTGTGCGCTGCTGTGCTGGCCGGCGCCGTGTCGGGCATGCATTGGTGTGCTGCCGTCGGCACGCAATATGTCTTGATTGGCCCACGCGCCGGCTCTGGCATGTCTCGAGACTCGACCATTATCATTGTCATCTGCCTGGCCATTGCCGCCTTTGTGGTGACCGGTGCCTGTGCAGTATACTCCATCATTATCAAGAGAAGCTACGCAAGCAGAGCTCAGCAGGTTGTTCTCGCCGCCGCAGTCTTTGACAAGCGTGGCCGTATTCTTGTCAACAAAGAGGGTCTGCTTCCCACAGAAGTTGTCACCGACTCTTTGCTTCTCCGGTCTAGTGACGAAATCTTTGACACGAATCACCCTCTTTTCCACTGGGCCTATCGGGCATCGAGAAACTGGTCCAGCATCTCCAACCTCATCACCCGCATGGTTGCCCATGTTGGACAGTTGGCCCGCCAGCGCTACAGCAGCAGCGTAAAGCTCATGCAAGAGGATGGAAGTCCTATTCCCCAATATGACGTCGTTTGCTGCGAGTTATTCAGTCTCGCGGCTGCTTCTCTCGCCTCCAAATTGAGAGTCAACCTGGCCGACGTTGGTGTTCTATGGGACGAGATCTTCGCAACTGGCCGAACGCACCAAGTGTCAGAACCCGAACCCGTTGAAGAAAGAGCGTCGACACCCCCCGGTAGACACGCGTCCAAGATGGCAGACTCGGATTCTCTAGCGGAAAAGGCCGAGGTGACCCGTGTAGAATACGGGCGCGGCTCACTCATGGTACTCGTCCAACACATCCCAACCCGCCATGTCGGCGAACAACTTGAATCCATTGGATATCGATTCGCCGAACTCGACCAAGTCGTTGGCATTATGCGAGAAAGCATGCAAATCAAATCACCAGACTTGGGACTGCGTCTGCGACAAATGGCCGGCCTCAATGAAAGCGAAACTGCTCTCGCGCCCGGAGTTCACGTTGGCGCTTTCGCGATCCGAGCTCGAGTAGACCACACTGGCTTCGATGTGCTGGTACGACGCCGCTCCCGCGATTTGCTGCCGACGGTGCCACTCCCCATTCAACATCTCGAGCAGCGCCACATCGGCTACCTTAACCATTTGCAAAACCAGACCATGACGGTTGTCACCGACAGGCTTGCGGCCGCCGTCTCTCAACACACTGACATTGGCACATTTGCGTCAACGCTCCTCGAAGGCATCACAGAGCTGCGTAGCACCTTTGAAGACGACGGCACATTCGACAATGCTATTCTGATGCAACAGCTTATCAAAATACCCTACCATGGACGTGACAGAGCATTATTGTCTCTCAACGCTACTGTCATCATGTTTCAACTGGTGCTTCCCATCCACAATGTCATCCACATCCCCAAATGCACATTCATTCCCCTGCGCTTTTTCAAGATTAAGCAGCTATCGCAGGAGAACTCGCCATACCACCTGGACTTTTCGCATGCCGTCCATCGCGACATGTCATCCATTCTGCAGAGCAGCACGAGCAACCCCATTCGGGACGTTCTCCAGAGATTCAAGCAAAGGACCAGAGACGCACTGCCGACGTCTTCCGGCCCCCGCCTACAGAGAGATAAGTCCTCAGCCAGAGGCCGCCACGGATCGCGCCCTACCGGGGAGCGTTCGACGAGCCAAGCAAGATTGTCTCCCGGCAAGCTCGAGGATAACTTGTCGATCAATGCTGTGGGCGAGGGATACAGTGAATCCGAAGCAAACGGCTCGTCTATTCACGATGGGGCTGCCAACACCTTGGACATGGAAATGTCGTCGCTGAGCACCCATGGGGGTCTGTCCTCCCCCACAAAGTCCTTTGGTGGCATCATGGTTTCGCAAGAGATTGTGGTCGAGACGGCGGAGCTCCCCGGTGACCTCCAACCATACAGCCCTGGCAGGCGCAAGTCCGGCGTCGCCGTGACGATTTCGCATCAGCCAGACGCCATCAACACTTTGGATTCGCAGGGCACCGACGACGGTACGGCTGATTTGCGGGAGGTCAACTCTCGCGTTCCCCCTCCGGTCAGGCAGCAAGATGTCTTTGCACAGACGCGACATGCGGCGGGTGCTTTCCGTGCCGAACAAAATGCAGAGAGACAGGGGGCCACGTACGTCGATCAGTTACTCTCTCTTTGTATGCGGAAGCAAGTTGCTATTTAAAGCACTTGCTGTACATGTCGGTCGATTTTCAAGCACTTGTTGTAGATGCCGGTCGAATTTGCGACCTTTATATAGATACCCAATGTATGAATGAATATTTAACATGATTGCACAAATCGTTTTTATGCATCTATTGACTTGAGTACAACGCCAAGGAATGAATTGATCAATCAGTGGAGTTATATAGATAATAGAGGCATGATTTAGAATAACAAGGAATCCAATTAGCAAACTCTAATGGAAATAAATGCAGGTAGACTCGTATAAACTGCGCATCTCAATTATAGCTTCGCCACGGGAGTGCGTTCTGCTATCTCTTGGTACATTCTGACAATGTCGTCCCGATATGCCCTGGCTGCCTGCTGGCGCTTGAGTTTCAACCTGTGAATCCAATGTTAGTTGTGCGCGCATTTCAAGGTCAAGACTTTTTTTTTTTTCTTTCTTTTTTTTTTTTCTTTTTTTTTTTTTTTTTTTTTGGAAAATCTTACGTCGGGGTCAGCAGCTCATTCTCGATGGAAAAGGGCTCTATTGCTAGGGTCAGGTTCTTGATGCGCTCGTAGCCCGACAGCTTCTTCTTCTTTCCAATGTCGTCGAGCGTGCGCAGAAACTCCTTCTTGACCGCGGGATGCGCGGCGGCGTCCCGGACCTGGGCCAGGTCCGTGGGCGAGACGGCGCGGCCGGTGACTTTGGAGGCAAAGGCGGCAAAGGCCTCGGGCTCGACGCCAAAGATGCCGACGAGGGTCGACTCGGAGCTGTCGCCGTGGACGAAGCCGTTGGCAATCATGCCGCAGTTTGCGGCGTAAATGTTTTCGATGCGCTCGGGGGCGACGTACTCGCCCTGCGACATTTTGAGAATGTTCTTCTTGCGGTCAATGATTTTGACGCGGCCGAGCTCGTCAATCTCGGCAATGTCGCCCGAGTGGAACCAGCCGTCGGGCTCGAGGACCTTTGCGTTTTCCTCGTCGTTCTTGTAGTAGCCGCTAAAGACGGACGGGCCGCGCATGAGAATCTCGCCGCGCGGCCGCGGGTGGTCGTCGACGCGGTAGTCGAGCTCGGGGACGGACTCGAGGCAGATTTCGACGCACGGCATGGGCGGGCCAACGTGGCCCGTCTCAAAGTCGCCCTTGACCTGGCAGGTGGCGACGCCCGCGGTCTCGGTCATGCCGTACCCCTGGGCAAAGGGCACGGCAAAGACGGCGCTGAGAAAGGTCTGCACCTGCGGGTCGATGGGCGCGCTGCCGCCGGCCATGGCGCGCAGGCGGTCAAAGCCCATGGCGGCCTTGACCCTGGCGGTCCACACGCGGTCGTAGA
The DNA here is from genome assembly GCA_037289395.1 of Beauveria scarabaeidicola. Lineage (NCBI taxonomy): Eukaryota > Fungi > Ascomycota > Sordariomycetes > Hypocreales > Cordycipitaceae > Beauveria > Beauveria scarabaeidicola. The sequence goes on from JAEIJG010000480.1 coordinate 4,429, forward strand.
ACCAGTGCGTGTTGTAGGCCTCGCCCATGGGCAGCTTCATGGTGGCCAGCTTGGCGTCGATGACGTGGCGGGACAAGGCGCCCCGGAAGCCGGGCGCGTCGATGCTGGCGGCGCGGAGGGCGGCGTTGAACCGGTTGAAGAGGCGCGGGACGGAGACAAAGGTGGTTGGCCGCAGCAGCTTGATGTCGTCGAGCAGGGCGGTCAGGTCGCCGCAAAAGTATCCGATGCTCGAGCCAGAGGCGAAAGCCCCCTGCTCAACCACGCGCTGCAGCAGATGCGCAAGCGGCAGGTACGAGAGGCTGACGTCGCTGCTCACGCCTCCGCCGAAGATGTGGCCGACGGCGTTGGTGGAGATTACCGACTTGTGCGTGATGACGACGCCCTTGGGAACGCCCGTGGTGCCAGAAGTGTAGTTGATGGTGTAGACGTCGTCGGGGGAAGCAGGGCGCATCGGTCTCTGCGATGCGAGGCCAAGCTTCTCCACCTCGTCGAGAGAGTAAAGCTGCAAGCCGCGCTCGCTCGCCAGTTGCGATAGCAGGGAGCGCTTGGTGTACGCTTCTTGCTCTCCATTGTCGAGAGAATCAATGGAGACGATCATCTTGAGATGGGGCAGACGGGGGCTGATGTTGAGCAGGCTGGGAATATGGGGTAGAGAAGCAACGATGCAGGAAGCCTCAACGTGGTTGAGGATGAACTCTGCGGCATCGGGGCCGAGTGTCTCGTAGAGGGAAACGGTAAAGAGGCTCTGTGACATGCAGCCAAGGTCTGAGGCGATGGCGTCAGCAACAACACGAAGCAATACGTTGGCGCTTTACGGGCGAAGAAGCTGGGGAGGGTGTGTCTTACCAACAATTTGCCATTCCGGCTTATTCGGCGCCCACAAAGCAATTGGGTACTGGCCCTGCTTGGCATGGCCGATCCGGTGATGAAGCTCCACGATGCCTGCGCCAAAGTTCTTGCGCCGTTCGGCGACTTGAGCATACGTCAGCCAGGTAAACTTGCTGTCCCAGGCCCGGGACTCTGGCAGCCATTTGCGCTCGCCGAGGCAGGGATTCCCGGGGAACTGCTGCACAGACGACTCAAACAGGTCGTGGAGGGTGCGGACGGCGGGATCGAGCCTCTCGAGCAGCGGCCGGTTGGCAAACTGCCAGTGGCGGTATATCCGGCTGCGATTGGGCTTCTCGGTGCCGGGCAGCGCAATGCCATGAGGCTGGCCGGGTGGCGGAGGAACGTCGAGCTCCTGAATGCAAGCGGCAACTGCGCCGGGATTATACATGGCTGGCGCGGGTTTGTTCTTCAAACGGCGAATTCTGGAAGAAAAAAAAGGTTCACGCCCGGCAGCGTCAAGGAGAAGGAATATAGGCCAACTCGATCAAAGTATGATATCAATATGCACTGAGCAGAGCAGAAAAAAATAAGAATAAAAATCAGCAACTATATTAATGGTCACTGGACAGCCTATACGCTCTATTCTTCCCCCATGGGCAGACACCACAACGCAGATATAGATGGGCATAGCCGCGGGACGCGCAGCCTTTAGGCGTAGTCGGCTATATGCTTACTAGGGAGAGAAGTGCGGATGAGGTCCTCGGTGGGCCGGTGCACTAAGAGTTGACAATGCGGGGTAATAGTATGGATCAAAAGGGAATACTTGTCTTTGAGCGTGGGGTTGGTAATTGACAATGTTTAAAAGACTTTCCAGTTAGAGGGGGGGATTGCTGTAAGTACTCCGTAGCTTGCCGCAGACTTGCCGCTTTGCTCTCACGTATCTTTGAACTGGGGATGAAACTGGGGATTTGTCGCGACTGGTACCACGGATTGGTATGTAAGGGGGACGTGGTAATATTTTCTGAGATTTCTCTAGCAGCGGCGAGGAGGTTGACCAAAGTCGCACCACATATCGGGAGTGGGCAGTTAACAGCCCCCCCGGTAGTAACAAGCGGACAATGCCACATTAGCTTGCACAATATCCTGGCTTCAACGCACGCCCTACCTACTCTCTAGTCATCTTTATATGCTACAGTAGTGTTAAGGCGCGTATTTAACCAGCGCTTCGGTCTGGTCTACAATACACAGCCTTGAAATAATGTAGCCGAGATACCTATATCCACTTTTACGGCGCCAAAGTTACGCTCCGTACCGTGAATAGTGGGCTGCGGGAGCTATGGGGGACGAGCTCAGACTTGGTCGGGCAAACCTCAACCTTAGTCGAAGTGGGGCTAAAAACGGCAGAAAAATAATTCTCAACTACAGATGCGTTACAGCTGCTTTATACGTTAGCAGCTCCTTTATACTTATATAGGCAGCATAGACCTAGCATATGCCTACTATATACCTACTACCTACCTATAGAATATATCCTAAGAGTTAGCTACCTATAGTGGCGCTGCTAGCTCTGGCGCTGCTAGCTTTAGCGCTACTAGCTCTGGCGCTGCTAGCTCTAGCGCTGTTAACTCTGGCGCTGTTAACTCTAGCAGCTACTAGCTCTAGCACTGCTAGCTCTAGCGCTACTAGCTCTAGCGCTATTAACTCTAGCGCTATTAGATATACCTTTAGGGCATATACCTCATATATTCTAGGCATATACCTTATATACTTAATAGATTTTAGTGGTAGTATATATAACGTAGCTATAAGAGTATACTCACCGCCTTTGTGTTTTTAGCCCCACTTCGACTAAGGTTAAGGTTTATTCGACTAAGTCTAAGCTACGTGCTCCGGGAGCTATTTCGCCTCTAATTAGTTAAAATAAGAAGTAGAGAAAATGCTAATAGGTGAGAATTTATAGGTAGTAATCTAAGATCTTTTAGAGAGTATTTTTAAGGGTATATTTCCTTAGTAATAGGGTATAAAACGAGCGGTTCGGCTATCAAGGATCGTATTGATTGATATAAAAAATCAGCGATATATAAAAGGGGGCTAATTACCATTTGCGTAAAACTCACATGTGTCTGCATTAATCAGAGCTTCCCCGCGGCTCATGCAGGCGTAACGATGCCTTGTCTTTGAGAACTCGGCCGAGGCCAGCGTACACGTGGAACAAGCTATCGGCATTTATCACTAGAAAATAACAAGGAAGAAATTGACAAGAGACCATGATAACCCGAATACGAAGAACAAGGCCCTGTTCAGCCTTGTAGTACGGGCGACGAAGTGAACAATTCTATCAAAATTCAAAAAACCCACTTTTTAGCTTCAAGGACCCGTTTTTTCTAGCTAGGGCCACCCCGAGAGGGTATTATCTCCACACCCTTGCAATTAACCGCTATTATAAACGTAATAACCAGTACAGCGACCGGTACAGCGACCGGTATAGTGGCTGGTACAGCGACTAGCGACCGGTACAGTGGCTGGTACAGCGACCAGTACAGTGGCTGGTACAGCGACCAGTACAGTGGCTGGTACAGCGACCGGTATAGTAGCTGGTACAGCGACCAGCGACCGGTACAGTGGCTGGTACAGCGACCAGTACAGTGGCTGGTACAGCGACCAGTACAGTGGCTGGTACAGCGACCAGTACAGTGGCTAGTACAGCGACTAGTACAGTGGCTAGTACAGCGACCGGTATAGTAGCTGGTACAGCGACCAGCGACCGGTACAGTGGCTAGTATAGCGACCGGTATAGTAGCTAGTACAGCGACTAGCGACTAGTATAGTGGCTAGTACAGCGACTAGTATAGTAGCTAGTATAGTGACTAGTATAGTGGCTAGTATAGCGACTAGTAGGTCTTTACTATATATTAACCACACTACTAGAATTATTAATTAATTTATAGCTAGAGAGGTAGCTAGTTAGTATATAAACACTAAAACTAGCTCCTTTATAGTAATCTATACTAAAAGAATATATTATATATCTCTTAATAAACTATCTTCTACTACTATATAAAAACTATTATTATATATATATTTTTAAAGCTATTATAACTAATTTATAATATCTTATAACCTTATAAAGCGCTTTAATAGCCTTAAAAAGGCTAAAGTTATATTATATAATATAAGTATATATATTATTATAAGCTAAATAAAGTAAGATATTACTAGGGAAATTACTATTAAACTATATAAATATACTTAATTTTAATCTCTTAAGGTATACCTTAATATATAAAGGTAAAAGTATATTATAAGTATTAACTACTTTTTTTAGCTATAAATATAATACTAAGGTAATAATTAGTATTTTAAGAGTATTACTAGTAATAATACTAGCTAATATAATTATAAATTACTAAAGCTATAGTTATTTATATATATCTAAATATCTCTTATTTAAAAGTATAAAAATAATATTATTATTATATTAAATACTAGGTATAGCTTTTTAAAGATTTTTATATAATTATAAGAGAAAGAAAGAGTAAATATTAAGTACTTTATTAAATATAATATAATAAATATTCTAATATATTATTATTAAGATAAATTAGGTAATAAAACCCTAATATAATAACTTTATAAGTAGTTATAAAATTCCTCTAAATTTATTTTTAAGGTTAGAAAAGACCCCTTTAACTACTTATAAAGTCTTTTAATTATTTCTTAAAGCACTATAGAATTATTAAGGCTTTACCTAAAGATATAAATCTATAATATTATATATAAAATAAACTATTTTTACCTTTTTCTTTTTAATATATATATAATAATATTATATTAAATTATACTAACTAGGCCTATATATACCTATCTAGTCCTGCTATCTTTATAAATAAGGGAAAAACTAGACTCCCTAGAGGAAAACCCTTACTTCTCTATCTAACTCTAATCACGTATTAGTTCCTAGTAGGGGCTAGTAAGGCCCCTCTTCCTAATTATTTTTATTTTACCCCCCTTAGGGGGGGGTGTCCCCTTTATTAGGCCTTAGCTCCTCCCTATCTACTCCGTGCCTACTCTATATCTATCCTGTCTTAATTCCGCCCTAGGTCTAATGTTTATATAGGTTAGCCTCCGTAGGTTATATACCTATTCTACTATTTTCTTACTCTTAACTAGGTAATTAAGCGCGTAAAGTATATCTCTTTAGTCCCTTAGTAGTGCTATAGCGGGGGTATAGTACTAGCCTATAAGTTTATACTAGAGAAGTATATAATAAATATCCTTTACCCTACGTCTATACTAATATATCCCTATATTATATTTAGGCACTTATCGCTTATAGAGGAAAGTGTTTAGCCTAATCTTTCTTATCTATAACTATATTATAATAGAGCTAATATGCCTTAGTGAGCGGAGGAGTAGGGTCGCCCTAGCCCTATACTTAGCCTATAGGGGCTTATAGACTAAGAATAAGGTAAGTTATTTTACCTGCCTCTAGCTCTTAGTCTCCTTATACTCTTATTTTACTCTTTATATCTAGTTAGCCTAAGCCTTAAGTGCGCGCTAATCCCCCTCTAGTACCCCCTTACTTATCTTTAGTAAGTTTTAGTAAAGGTCTTTTATTAGTAGTAGGATCTATCTTCTACTACTTTAGTAGAGTAGGACTAGGGATAATACCTACGTAGTAGTGTGCTAAAGCTAGGCCGTGGCCCTGTTAGCCTCCTACTAGTTTAGGGTTCTACTCTTCTATATTGTTAGGTAGATATCTACTAGTAGTATACTAAGCTCTATCTCTATGTGGTAGGTAGGGGTGGCCTTAAAGGCTCCTCTAACCACCCTTAGGCACCTCGCCTATAGCTCCTAGAGGGGTCTAGCTAGGCCTTACGTAGGGCTAGCTATGGGGCTATACTACGCTACTACTCTAAATAATATAATTAGATAAATTCCCTAGAGGTAGATATCTCTTACTTTCTTAACCCTTAGGCCTTATAACTTCCTTACTATTAGTTATAAGGCTTAAAGTGTAGACTAGACCTTCCCTAATATAGACTTAACCTACTTCTACTATCTTAACCCTACTAATAGTATTACTCTAAGGAGGCGTATATTTATTAATAACTCTACTACCTTACCCCTAAACGTAAGGGAGCCTAGATCTAGGGCTTACTTATATTAGAAGTATAGTAGCTTAAACTTTAGTATAGAGAAACTTAGTTAATAGGTTCTTACCTAGTCTTTATATATAGCCTAGGCATTTTCTAGCTAGGACTTTATTTTACTATAGTTTTTCTTTATATATAGTAGGTTTATATTATCTATAAAGCTAACTATATATAGACCTAGGGCCACCCTAAGGGCTTTATATAGTAAGCTTATAAAGAGGATAAAGAAGATTAGTGATAGTGGTAAGCCTTAAGGGACTTTATACTAGACTACCCTTTCCCTTATTATATTACTATTAATTTAGAGCTAGTTTATCCTCTTATTAAGGAAGGATTAGATAAGGTTAAGGATCTTCTCTAAGTAACCTAACTAGTAGAGCTCTTAAATAAGTAGTCTATAGTTAATATTATTAAAGGCTCTAGTTATATCTAGCTAGAGGAGTAATACGGCCCTGCCTTAGGCCTAAGTTATATAGACTAGCTTAATAACTATTATAATTACTATTTCTATTAACCTATGCCTTTAGTTCCTTATCTAACCCTTAGGAAGGAGCTAGTGCGCCTCTACTGTGGTTATAATATAGGTAGTGAGAATCTTCTTAAATAGCTTACCTATTATGTTAAGGAGGGTTATTAGCCGCTAGCCTCTTACTATCTAGAGGTTATCTAGGGTCTTCCTAGGCTTCTAGAGGACCACGGTGGAGCCGGCTTAGTGCTAGGCTAGGTAGTGTCTAGACTATAGTAATATGTTAAAGAGCTTCGCTAATATCTTATATAGGGGGGGGCCTAGGGCCTTTAAGAGCCTATATAGGACCCTATCTAGACCTAGGGCGTTCTAGGCCGTGTAGCCTCTAAGTGTATCCTTAACTTTATCTACTATAACTTCTATAAGGATTTTTATTTTATCCTATAGGGGTCTAGGGGCGTCTAGCTTATAGGTTAAGGCCGTATTACGCCTAGGCTTAGGACTAATAGTCGCTAGGGCTAGAAAGAACTTTTAGGCTAAGACCTCTGCCTTCTCCTCCCTTAACTATACTAGGGTGTTATAGCCTAGGCGGGCTAGCTCTGGGATTATATTAGCTATATATCCTACTATAAACCTCTTTACCTACCTATATTACTTCTATAACGCTAGTGTATTACCTAGTAAGTTAAGGTGTGTCCTCTAGGCTGCCTTCTACGCCTTAGCTAAGGCCTAGGACTAGGCCTTTCTTATTCTATATATAATCTCCTAGTCTACTTTATTTCCTAACCTCTATACCTACCTCTAGGTCCTCTTTATCTTAGTAACTACCTAGCTAGTTTTTTAGTTCTACTACTCTAGCCTCCTAGTCTAAGGGGGGCCTACTATAAGGATAGCCCTAAGGATAATATCTTCTATTACTAGCGTAAGCCACTTATATACTACTTCTACCTCTAAGGGTCCTACTATTAGCGGTTTAGTTATAGCTAGGAGCTAGGCCACTACCTTAGCTAAGGCGAGACTAATATCTATCTTTCCCTATTTCTTTATTAGCTTACTTCCCTCTAACTTATAGGCCTAGAGCTCTAATAGCTATAGGATATAGTTAGACCTAACTAGATTCTAGTCTAGCGTTATATATCTACCTCTTAGTACTAGGGAGGCCTAAAGGAGGTCTAAGGTGCTTATATAGCGATTATAGTGATACTACGTTACTATCCCTAGGGGCATAACTAACGCGGTTCTAATATAGGTAAGGGCCTTAATCGTATTATCTATAAATAGGGATTTTCTACTATAGAGGTCCTAAGAGGGGTGGTAGAGGTTAAAGTCCTCTACTACTATATATAGGATCTCCCCTTCTAATAGAATTCTACTTAGGAGTCTATATAGGTCTATACCTAGCTTAGAGTAGACGCTTATAAGGATAAGGGGGTTATTAAGGAATTTAATATAGTATATATCCTTTCTAACTATTACTTCCTATAATACTCTATTAACCCTCTTATAGACGTAGGTTATTACCCACCCCCCCCCCTATAGGCGCTAGTATAGAGCTAAAGAGGGGGCGGGTAAGGGGCCACTTAGTAATACCTCTTAGATTATAATAACATCTAGGCTATCCTCCTAATAAAGGGCTAGCTAGATATTACTATTATCTTTATAAACGTTCTATAAGAGAATCCTTATTTAGTTATTTAGGCTAGGCTAGTTTAGTTATAACTATATCCTAGGTTAGTTCTAAGACTATTAGTAATAGTAGGAGCGGCGGGAGTGGTGATTCGCCCTATAACTAGATTATAAGTGCTAGGGCTAATAATAACACCTAGTATGGCTAGTCCCCGCCTATAGTAGGCGTAGGGGTTTTATGTTATAGAATCCTAACTAGTGACCCTAGGCCTATAGACCCTATTCTAGGGTTAGTGAAGTTAAAGTTTAGTGTATTAGTCTATACTAGGAAAGGTCTCTAGATTAGGGCTAAGGAGGAGGGGCCTAGGGGCTGCTCTCTTAGACACTATATGCTCTTAGCTCTCTTTAGGGGCGATAACGCCCTTAGGGACCTTAGGTGTCTTTCTTCCCTAGGGCGGTGGCTCTTAAACTCTATTAGTTAGAAGTAGTATACCTCCTAGACGCGGCCCTAGTACTACCTTATAATAAGGTAGTCTTAGGACTACACTAGGTGGTTTCCCTTATAGTTAAGATATTATTCTTTCTTATTATCCTTTTCTACTAAGTATAGTTTAGACCTAGCGTAGGTCTAGTAAGCATACTAGCCGTAATACTCTTTATTTTAGTAGAACCTACCTATATAGCTATACTAGTGATACCTAAAGTACTATAGGGGCTAGACTATATCTAAGAAGGGCTTATATTAGAAGACCTAGGAGTTAAAAAAGACCCCTTACTTATAGAGGTAGTTTACTATCTTAGTATTATGCGTTCTAATAATAAAAGAGGCCTATGTCCTAGACTTAAGTTAGGGATAGTGCGCCTTTATAGTAATAATATTTACCTTATTAAAGGCTAAGAGTATTATTATAAGGTTAATAGTATCTTATAAGATCTCCTTAAGTAGAATTACTTTAACTACTATAGTATATACTTACTAGGAGAGAGTTACCTCTAGGCTAAATATAACCTTTACCTAGAGCTTATCCTTTATATATTCCTTTGCCTCCTAATAAAAGGTTAAGACTATATCCCTAGAGGGGAGGCGGTACGCTACTACTACGGTATTAGCCTAAATAGCCCTATTAACCGCTATAATAATCTCTTATAGGGAGTGGCTTTTAATTTCCTACGTATATCCTCTAGTGTTAATAACTAGTTCTCTTTTATACCTAGTAAGAACTAGCTTAGCCCTAGGGCTAGCCTAGTCCTAAGCTACTACTACTATAGCGTATAACTATAAGCTAGCTAGAAGCTAGGGTTAGCTAACGCTCTAGTTCTCCTTAAGTGTCTATATGACTATCTTTTTTATAATAGCCTAGACTACTTCTTAAATAATTAGGGCGTTAGTCCCCCTTAGGGCTACTTTAGCCTTATTCTAGGCCTTAGTTTACTTATACTCTATCTATATCTCCTTTGCCTTATCCTTAAATTTATCCTTAATTAGGAAGAGGAGCTTATTAATTAGTTCTCTCTCTAATTTTAGTCTCACTTAGGTTACTACTGCCTTAGGCTCGCTATAGCGCTTGTCGGCTATAGGGGCGCGTTAGGACACGTCCCTAGTGATAATCCGTCTACCCTAACTACTCCTAACGTGGCGGCTCTGTGCTAATATCGTCTAGGGGTAGAATTAGGTGCTTTTTAACGTCTAATAAGTTATTTTTTAATTTTATCGCTAGGTTAGGCTTAATGTGATCGTGTACTGTTTCCTACTTGTGAAGTTTTTATATATAATAATATTAACTAAATAAGTTTTCTATATAATTATAATATTTATTATATATAAAGATACTAATTAATTTTCTTAGATTTTTAATTAGCTTACTAAGGTACTAGAGGAAGTTAAAATTCTACTACTATAGGTAGTAGTAACTAACTAAGATCTTATATTTATTACTACCCTTACTAACTACCTAATCCTTAGAAAAATTCCTTTTAACTTATATAAATAATATATTAATAAAAATATTAAATTATAATATAAAAAGTATTTTACTAAGGCTATTTTTAACTAAGATATAAGATAATAAGTAAAAGACCTATTATATATTAAGTTTATTAATAATTAAAATAACCTTATTAATTCTACTTTATAATATAATTATAATTATAATTTATTAGAATTTATAAAAGTAAATAAATTCTTATAGAAGGTAGTTAATTATTATATTAAAATATAATTTTAAAAGTACTATTAGAATATTATTAAATTCTAAGTTAATTAAAAACTTTATTTTAAGTATATTATAATATTAATAACTAAAAGGCTTTATTCTTAAATAAAGTCTACTTTTATAGTATTAATAAGTAATATTATATAAGTCTTTTTATAACTAAAACTTTTATAAGAAATATAAAAAAATAATATTAATTTAATATTAATTTTAAAGTAAACTTAAATATTAACCTTTACTAGTAAAATTCTTTATTTTTATATTAAAGACTAAGTTATAAATATAGTACTTTAACTTATTATAAGAAAGTATAACTATATTTAAGAAGATTATTATAACTAACTTTTAAAAAAGCCTTATTATTATATAATTATTATTATATATAACTTACCTTATTAATACTAAATTATAAGGCTTAAAGTAACTCTTTAGCTAATTTAAGAGGATAATATTTATTATTATTAGTAATATCTTAGTATATATTAAGAGACACCCCCTAAGTTACTTTTTAACCTACTAAAAATATACCTAAAAGGTAAAAATTATAGGTTAAGGTCCTAAGGAACTAAGCGTAACCTAAGCCTCTTTAAGAGGCTTAAGGTATAAGAGCGCGCTAAGCGCTAGTACACTTAGTGCACTAACTATACTAGCGCTTAGTATATAGTTAAAGCCTTACTAGCGTTAATATTAGCGCCTAACTTAATTAACCTTATAGTTAATAACCTAGATAACCTATATATACCTAGTATAGCTTAGCCTTAGACTTATTAGCGTTTTACTAGAGCTATTAAGCTAAAAGATATTAGGCTTAAGGCTATTAATAAAGCTACTAAGCTAGCTAACTTTAGGAGTTATATCTTCTCTAAGGTACCCTCTAAAGTACCCTCTAAAGCACCCTTTAAGGCACCCTTTAAAGAACCCTCTAATAGCACTTTTATAAGTACTAAGGGCTCCTAAGATATTAAATTTAATAATAATTAGGATATATAAGAGATATAAGAAGCTTACTTATAAATACTAGCTAATTAAGAGAGGAGAGTATAGTAGGTAGTAATATAATTAGTTAATAATTATTATAGTATAATTTTTATTATTATATAATTATTAGAATAAGGTAGGTTTTAGTAGTCTTAATTAAGTAATATAAAAAAGGTTCTATTTATATATTCTTAAGGCTATTTATAGTTAAGTTATTATAGCCTTTATAGTTTATAGATAAAGTAAGATAAATTAGCTTTTCTAAAGTATAATTAGTTATTACTTAAGGCACTTATATAATTAGCTACTTAAGCTAGTACCTTAAGTAATACTAGTAAAATCTCTTTATAGTTTAATTCTAGCTAATTTACTTAAAAATATAATAAAAAAGAAAAATAATAAATATACTATTATTAGTACTTTATTCTTCTAATACTAACCTCCTCTTACTACTATTACTATTAGTACTTATATAAAGGAAAATCTACTTCTTCTATTAGGGGGGAGGGGAGGGGTAGGTTTTACCTATCTAATATAAAGAATAAAGGATTTCTCCCCCCCTAAGCCTTATTAAAAGCTATAATCTTAGTATTAGAGTTATTAAGGGCTCTAAGAGAAGGTATTTAGAGAATATTATAGTAAATAGGTAGCCACTATTAATTAGTTTTAGTTAGCCTTATTAAGAGAAAGGGTCTTTAAAATATTATAATAGATATATAGCTACTATTAATTAATTACTAGCTTCTTTAAAAGAAGGGTTTTTAAGAGAAAGTATCTTTAAAATATTATAGTAACTAGTCTTCTTTCCTAGGCTATTACCTCCCCTAGTAGTCTTAGATTTTAACTACCTAGTTAAGAGAGGCTATAATAGCCTCCTTTAGTTATACTAATTAAGACCCCTAGTTAAGGTAAATTAGGGTCTACTCTCTCCCTTATACTTTACTCTCTCTCTCTTTACTTATCCCTTAAGGTAAATATTTAAGATATTCTCCTTAATTAGGGTAAATAGAGCTTTATTTAATAATATCTTTATTATTATATTAACTAGGTTATTATCTTTATTAATCTATTATATCTTAATAGCTTTATAATATTTATAGCTTTATTAGAGTATTATAATATTAATTATTAAGTATTTTTTTTTATTATATTAAGTTTAATAAAGTACTTATATAAAGAATATAAATCTATTAGTAAAATTATTAAGATTAATAAGATCTTAAGTTCTTTTATTATTAAAGCTAATTATCGCTTAAGGCACTAGCTTAAGCGGCTAATTACATAGGTGCCTTAGGTAATAGCCGGTTGCACTTCGGAAGAGCTAATTCGCCCCACTTTACCTGCAAGCTATAGTGGCTACGGTAACTTAACTGTAGATAGCCTCAATCATGCACAAATAGAACCCTTTTTACATCACTTAATCAAGACCACCAAAACCAACCCACCCTATTCCAACACTAATATTAAATTAATTATATAACTAGTATTTACTCCTTATATTATAATATATAATTCTAATACTAGAGTACTTCTTATAACTCTTTTTAACTTAGTTAATAACTATATTATAATATTAGCTTTAATTTAGGTAGATTTATCTTAGTTTATTATCTCTTTATTATTTATTATAATAATATATCTAATCTAGGAACTTAAATCTTTATTATTAGTAAAAGATTTATTAATAAAGATAAATAGCTTAAGTACTTAGAGGTCTAGGGGGAGGTATTTAATACCTCTATTTTAGTTTCTAATTTATTATTTAATTTATTAGTTAAGATTATTAATTTCTACTTAGCTAAGCTTTTTATATTATATAGTAACTAATAAATTAAATACTACTTTTAGTTAGTAAATATTAATTAAATAAGTGCCTCTAGTATATTCTTTAATATATACTTAAGGTATTAAAGCTATTATTAGCTTTATAGCTTAACCCTTTTATTAAAGATAAAGGCTTTTATCTTCTATTAAGGTAAGTTTATAACTATTAAAGATAATTAAGCTATCTATTACTAGTACTTTATATAGCTTAGCTTAAAATCTTACTTTATTAAGCTTTTCTTACTCTTTTTATATAAATTCCTTTATAATTAATCTAATTATATTATTAGTTTATATACTAATAATCTTAACTTCTTACTCTTTTAAGATTAATAAATATATATTATATATTAAGTTTATTATCTATAGATACTTATAATAGTACTTTAAATATATTACCTACTAATATATACTAGCTTCTATTATATTATATAGTGGCTTAATAACTCTTATAATTAAATTCTAAGAGTACTAGTAGTATAGCTCTTTTAGTAGCTTTACTATAATTATCTTTTCTAATTCTATAGTTAATTATATATATACTTAGGTAATATCCCTAAGCTATAAAATATAACCTCTTTATAAGAGTACTAGAGTTAATATTAAGATTAATTATTAGCTTATATATTAAATTATTAATAAGGTAATAAGGATATATTATTTTCCCTTATTATTATAACTATATATAACTAACCTTAATTTCTTATATAGTTAGTTAGTACTTTTACTTTTAATCTTATTAATTATCTTAGTATTAAAAATTTAAATATTACTATAAATAATAAGGTTAAATTTAATAACTTTAAATATACCTTTATTAATAAATACTTTAGCTTTTTTTAATTAAGATATCTAAAATAGTAATCTAGGTGTTATAATAATATCTTATTTCCTAAGATCTAAGGTAAGAGCTAGGTTTACTTTCTTTTTTATACTAAAGAAACTCTTATTAATTAGTCTCTTATATAAATAACCTCTTATCTTTTAAGTTAATTTCTAAGGTCTTTTTTTAGCTAAGGCCTTAATATTAAATTACTAGTTATATAATTCTTAATTAGAATTATATAACTATTATTAGCCTAGTAGTACCTTAGTAGCTTTATTATTAGCTATTAGGTAAGATAAAAAAGGTAATTTAGCTATTATTAGAGAGTTTTAGTTACTATTATTTATAAGAGAGATTATTAGTATTATTACTAGGGGTAGCTTAATATTTATTATATATATCTAAATAAGGGTTCTTTACCTTATAGTTATAAGGTTACTAAGATAACTTATTATTAACTCCTCTTTCTTATCTTATAAGTAAGGCTTAATTAAAGTTATTTAGAAGGTTTTAGTACTATTTAGTAATTCTACTATATATTTTTCTTTATTAATCCTTAGGAGATAGAAGGGGCCTTACTACTTATATTTTTCTTAATATATATAGATCTCTAAGTATATTAGAAGGGTCCTTATAACTATAGTATTTAGGCTATTATAAGCTATTAAGGCTTCTTATATTTACCTCTTAGTAAGTATTATTCTTACTTCTACTATAGCTTTTCTAATAGCTTTTACTTATTTAATAATTAATATATATAAAGGTAAATCCTAAGATAACTTTAGGATTATACTAAAGACTAATAAGGTTAAGATTAGCTTATCTAAGCTAGTAAAGTTATTAATAGCTTTTATTACTATTTATAGCTTTTACTAGGGTATATAGTATTCTCCTAGCTTATTATTAATAATTTAATAAGCTTAGTATAATAGTCTATAATACCTTTTAATTTTACTAATACTATAATATACTTTAATTAATACCTTTTAGACTTATATATATATTTAGTTAGTATATTAATAGAATTCTACTAATATAAAGTTCTTACTTATATTATATATTATCTAGTTAAGAGGGCTAATATAGGTATCTATCTAGTATTTTCTAAAGATATCCTAGATATCTTTAGCTTTCTAGTCCTTTAATTAGAGGAATCTTATTATATTAAATCTAGTTATAATATTAATAATATAAAGTATTAGAGTATTTAAGATATAAAAGATATTTATTATAACTTTATAGTTAAATTTATAATCCCCTTTTACTAAGAATCTAAATCTTCTTAGTACTTTAGTATTAAGCTAGTAGTACTAGTAGACCTTAGTTAGTTATTATAGTATATTATTATTAAATTCTTTACTAACTTATCTTAGAAGATATTATAGTCTTTTTACTAAGAGGTAACTAAATTAATAATATAGCCTTTTTAGTTAGATTATTAATAAGTAAAAAGCTACTACTTTAGTTATTAATAGTAGTTATTATAAATATCTTTAGTATTAAATTATTATTACTTTAATATTACCTTAGATTAAGAGGTTCTCTAAGTTATTAAACTTAATATATAATTTATTTATATTTATATATAATAAAAGGAAAAGGGTATATTTATTAAAGATATAAAATTCTAATTTACTAAATATTAATTAGATCTTTATCTTCTTAATAATATTAAGGCTACTACTACTAAAGTTAACTTAGTTAGGAGTAGTATTCCTTTAGATTAAGATTTCTAGTATTAATTTTATTAGTACTTAGGCTTATAGAAGGCCTACTATTAAAGATCTAGTAGCCCTTATATTAGGTAAGATACCTCTAAAGATCTTATTTAAATATTATATAATTAGCTAAGGTAGGGTATTATTATCTAGGGTCTTTATATATTATAAGATTATATCCCTTATTATTTCTTTAGGGGCCTTCCTAAGGTCTTTACTAGTTAGCTTATAGTAAACTACTATATCTTATAATACTATAATTAGAGCTTTTAGCTATATAGGGTTATTAGTAGTTATTATAAAGCTTACTATTAGTATTATCCTTACTACTAAGAAAAATATTTCTTTATATACTTTACTATCTTTATTATCTTCTTTATTATCTTCTTCTTTAGTTATTTTATTATTATTATCTTAGGTATTAACTTTTATTACCTAGAATTATTAGATTAGGTAGTCTTTATTATTCTCTTTACCTTTTATACTTATAAAAAATATCTAGTAGTATTTTTCTTTAGGCTTACCTTAGTAACTTTAATTAGCTATCTAATATACCTTTTTATTAGCTTATTCCTTCTTTATATAGTATATTAAGAAATATCTTAGTTTCTTATATATCTAATATTTCTTATTTTAATTAGAAGATAGTTAGTTATACTTTCTTTAGTTTAAATATCTAAAGGGTTTAGTTATTCTTTCTTAGCTTAGTTTAAAATTACCTTTATTATAAAATTAGTAGTTAATAAAAAAGGCTTTATTATTATATTCTTTTTTATCTTATTATACTATTATAACTTATAATAACTTTATATAAAGTGTCTTAAATATTAAGGCTAGTAATAAAATTACTCTTCTATAGGCTTTTATACCTCTAACTATAATAAAGAGAGTCTAATATATCTCCTAATTAGCTTTTTATTTATCTTTATTTAAATTTATCTTAAAATATAAATCTTTAATTTAGTTAATTATTAACTAGATATTTTTAATTATTATCTTTATAAGGTTATTATAAAGGAATTTTCTTAGTCTAATATTACTTTATTAGATAAATCTATCTCTTTAGACTTAGTCTAGTTTAAAATAAGTTTTTATAGCTTACTTTATCTCTTTATATTTAAGGTTATTCTTTATAAGTGTTTATAAATAAAAAGTATTTATAGTCTTTATTAGAATTAATAGGAATACTTTATAAAGGGCTTTATTTAATATATTAAGGTAAGTATATTTATCTTTAAAAGTCTATATAAAGTTAATAAAGAACTTATCTCTTATATTATTATATTTCTTAGCTTTTATAAAGCTTTAAATAGCCTTATTAACTTTTTTTAAAAGGTCTTATTAGAAGTAAAAGAAAAGGGGGATTATAATATAGTCCTTATCTTATTTATTCTCTTATATAGCTTTACCTCTAAGTTATTCTTCTCTTCTAAGGTTATATCTTAGTAATATTAGCTATTAATAATAATTTCCTTTATTAGTTTATTAATAAAAAGGGTTAACCTTAATAAGATTATCTTTACCTTTATTATTATCTTCTTTTTTATCTTAAGAGTTATTTAGTAAATATAATATATTTAAAAGACTTAATTTCTTTAATACTTTATTACTAATAATAATTCTTTATTTTTCTAAGGTTTTTTATATTATCTTAGGTCTTAAAGTAATATCTTTCTTAATAGTTATTATAGATTAGTAAGATAATCTTAATAATCTTAAAGATCTTAAAGATATTTAGCTTAACCCTTATATAAGTAATTTATTATATTATTTATAATTATTATCTTTCTTATTTTATTAAGGGAGTCTATCTTATTTAATAACTTTAGATAAAGTATCTATAATCTTAATACTTAATCTTTTATAGATATAAACTTCTTTTACTTATAGTATATTTCTAATTACTATTTAGATCTTTCTATCTATATTATTATTATTAAATTACACTAACTAGGCTTATATATACCTATCTAGTCTTACTATCTTTATAAGTAAGGGAAAAACTAGACTCCTTAGAGGAAAACCCTTACTTCTCTATCTAACTCTAATTATATATTAGTTCCTAGTAAGGGCTAGTAAGGCCCCTCTTCCTAATTATTTCTATTTTACCCCCTTAGGGGGGGGGTATCCCCTTTATTAGGCCTTAGCTCCTCCCTATCTACTCTATACCTACTCTATATCTATCTTATCCTAGTTCTACCCTAAGTCTAATATTTATATAAATTAGCCTTTATAGGTTATATACCTATTTTACTATTTTCTTACTCTTAACTAGGTAGTTAAGTATATAAAGTATATCTCTTTAGTCCCTTAGTGGCGTTATAATAAGGGTATAGTATTAGCTTATAAGTTTATATTAGAGAAGTATATAATAAATATCCTTTACCTTATATTTATATTAATATATCTTTATATTATATCTAAGTACTTATTACTTATAAAGGAAAGCGTTTAGCTTAATCTTTTCTATCTATAGTTATATTATAATAGAGTTAATATACCTTAGTAAGTAGAGGAGTAGGGTTACCCTAGCCTTATATTTAGCCTATAGGGGCTTATAGACTAAGAATAAGGTAAGTTATCTTACCTACCTCTAGCTCTTAGTCTCTTTATACTTTTACTTTACTTTTTATATCTAGTTAGCTTAAGCCTTAAGTATATACTAGTCCCCCTTTAGTACTCCCTTACTTATCTTTAGTAGGTTTTAGTAAAGGTCTTTTATTAATAATAAGATTTATCTTTTATTACTTTAGTAGAGTAAGACTAAGGATAATACCTATATAGTAGTATACTAAAACTAGGCTATAGCCCTATTAGCCTCTTACTAGTTTAGGGTTCTACTCTTTTATATTATTAGGTAGATATCTACTAGTAGTATACTAAGCTCTATCTTTATATAGTAAGTAAAAGTAGCCTTAAAAGCTCCTCTAACCACCCTTAAGCACCTTACCTATAGCTCTTAGAGGGGTCTAGCTAGGCCCTATATAGGGCTAGTTATAAGGTTATACTATACTACTACTTTAAATAATATAATTAAATAAATTCCTTAGAGGTAAATATCTCTTACTTCCTTAACCCTTAAGCCTTATAACTTTCTTACTATTAGCTATAAGGCTTAAAGTATAAACTAGACCTTCTTTAATATAGACTTAACCTACTTCTACTATCCTAACCCTACTAATAGTATTACTCTAAAGAAGTATATATTTATTAATAACTTTACTACCTTACCTCTAAGTATAAGGGGGCCTAGATTTAAGGCTTACTTATATTAGAAATATAATAACTTAAACTTTAGTATAAAGAAACTTAATTAATAGGTTTTTACTTAGTCTTTATATATAGCCTAGGTATTTTTTAGCTAGGACTTTATTTTACTATAGTTCTTCTTTATATATAATAGGTTTATATTATCTATAAAGTTAACTATATATAGACCTAGGGCTACCTTAAGGGCTTTATATAATAAGCTTATAAAGAGAATAAAGAAGATTAGTAATAGTAATAAGCCTTAAGGAACTTTATACTAGACTACCCTTTTTCTTATTATATTATTATTAATTTAAAGCTAGTTTATCTTCTTATTAAAGAAGGATTAGATAAGGTTAAGGATCTTCTTTAGGTAACTTAACTAATAAAGCTTTTAAATAAATAGTCTATAGTTAATATTATTAAAGGCTTTAGTTATATCTAGTTAAAGGAGTAATATAACTTTACCTTAGGCCTAAGCTATATAGACTAGCTTAATAACTATTATAATTATTATTTTTATTAACCTATACCTTTAGTTCCTTATCTAACCCTTAAGAAGGAGTTAATATACCTCTACTATAGTTATAATATAGGTAGTGAGAATCTTCTTAAATAGCTTACCTATTATATTAAGGAGGGTTATTAGCCACTATCCTCCTACTATCTAGAGGTTATCTAGGGTCTTCCTAGGCTTCTAGAGGACTATAATAGAACTAGCTTAGTACTAGGCTAGGTAGTATCTAGACTATAGTAATATATTAAAAAGCTTTACTAATATCTTATATAAGGGGGGGCCTAGGGCCTTTAAGAGCCTATATAGGACCCTATTTAGACCTAGGGCGTTCTAGGCTATATAGCCTCTAAGTATATCCTTAACTTTATCTACTATAACTTCTATAAGGATTTTTATTTTATCTTATAGGGGTCTAAAGGTATCTAGCTTATAAGTTAAGGCTATATTATGCTTAAGCTTAGGACTAATAGTTACTAGGGCTAGAAAGAACTTTTAGGCTAAGACCTCTACCTTCTCCTCCTTTAATTATACTAGGGTATTATAACTTAGGTAGGCTAGCTCTAAGATTATATTAGCTATATATCTTATTATAAACCTCTTTATTTACCTATATTACTTCTATAACGCTAGTATATTACTTAGCGAGTTAAGGTATATCCTCTAGGCTACCTTCTATACCTTAGCTAAGGCCTAGGACTAGGCCTTCCTTACTTTATATATAATCTCCTAGTCTACTTTATTTCTTAACCTTTATACTTACCTCTAAGTCCTCTTTATCTTAGTAACTACCTAGCTAGTTTTTTAGTTTTATTACTTTAGCCTCCTAGTCTAAGGGGGGCTTACTATAAGGATAGCCCTAAGGATAATATCTTCTATTACTAGTGTAAGCTACTTATATATTACTTTTACTTTTAAAGGTCTTACTATTAGTAGTTTAGTTATAGCTAGAAGTTAGGCTACTACCTTAGCTAAGGTAAGACTAATATTAATCTTTCCTTATTTCTTTATTAACTTACTTCCCTTTAGCTTATAGGCCTAGAGCTCTAATAGCTATAAGATATAATTAGACTTAGCTAGATTCTAGTCTAGTATTATATATTTACCTCTTAGTATTAGGGAGGCCTAAAGGAGGTCTAAGGTACTTATATAGTAATTATAATAATACTATATTACTATCCCTAGGGGTATAACTAATATAGTTCTAATATAAGTAAGGGCCTTAATTATATTATCTATAAATAGGGATTTTTTACTATAAAGGTCTTAAGAGGGGTAATAAAGGTTAAAGTCCCTTATTATTATATATAAGATCTCCCCTTCTAATAGAATTCCGCTTAGGAGTTTATATAAGTCTATACCTAGCTTAGAGTAAATACTTATAAAGATAAAGGGGTTATTAAGGAATTTAATATAATATATATCCTTTCTAACTATTACTTCTTATAATACTCTATTAACCCTCTTATAGATATAGGTTACTACTTACCCTCCTCTCTATAAGCGCTAGTATAGAGCTAAGGAGGGGGTAGGTAGAGGGCTACTTAGTAATACCTCTTAGATTATAATAACATCTAGGCTATTCTCTTAATAAAAGACTAGCTAAATATTACTATTATCTTTATAAATATTCTATAAGAGAATCCTTATTTAGTTATCTAAGTTAGGCTAGTTTAGTTATAACTATATCTTAGGTTAGTTCTAAGACTATTAGTAATAGTAAGAGTAATAAGAGTAATAATTTACCTTATAACTAGACTATAAGCGCTAGGGCTAATAATAATACCTAGTATAATTAGTCCTTACCTATAATAAGCGTAGGGGTTTTATATTATAGAATCCTAACTAGTGACCCTAGGCCTATAGACCTTATTCTAAGGTTAGTGAAGTTAAAGTTTAGTATATTAGTTTATATTAAGAAAGGTCTTTAGATTAAGGCTAAGGAGGAGAGACCTAAGGGCCGCCCTCTTAGACACTATATACTCCTAGCTCTCTTTAAGGGCGATAATACCCTTAGGGACCTTAGGCGTCTTTCTTCCCTAGGGTAGCGGCTCTTAAACTCTATTAGTTAAAAGTAGTATACCTCTTAAGCATAGCCCTAGTACTACCTTATAATAGGGTAGTCTTAAGACTATATTAAGTAGTTTCCCTTATAGTTAAAATATTATTCTTTCTTATTATCCTTTTTTACTAAGTATAATTTAGACCTAGTATAGGTCTAATAAGTATACTAGTTATAATACTCTTTATTTTAATAAAACCTACCTATATAGCTATACTAGTAATACCTAAAGTACTATAAGGGCTAGACTATATCTAAGAAGGGCTTATATTAGAAGACCTAGGAGTTAAAAAAGACCCCTTACTTATAGA